>LBNU01009346.1:36162-47070 GCA_014162995.1 Artemisia annua | reverse complement strand
ATAAGAAAGCTACAAAAACAAAGGTTAGTGCATGATTGTAACTCCTCCTTGATCAATACTCCCCGTTGCTAGGGTACCAACGTATATGATGCAAGGATAAGAAAGCTACAAAAACAAATGTTAGTGTATGATTGACTCCCCCTTGATCAATACTCCCCGTTGCTAGGGTACCAACGTATATGATGTAAGGATGAAGAATCCTACAAAATAAAGGTTAGCATAAGACACTTAATTTTCCTATGCTTGACGGAAGCTCCCCCTTGTTTTAGGGCGTCAATATGAACCTTCAAAACAAAAGTTAGTATAGAAGATGCATCATGAGTGCATGATGGAGATTCCTCCTTGTTCGAAGGTCTCAAGTAGCACCTAAAATAAAAGAAAAAATAATTGATGCAAAACTTCATCCTTAGATGAGTATGCTACATACGATTGATCGTATATAATGGTGAACCTACAATGAAAGAGTTAATGCAATATATTTCATCTCAAAGAAAAATAAGATGTATATATATAAATGATATAGGCGACTCAAGGAGGAAACCCATGATATCAAAGATCTTATGAGGTGCATTCTTGTAGGAAGAAATACAATCATATGAGAAAAAAAATTGTATTCTTCTAATAAGAATTACAATAAAAACGTGAATATAATATGATAGAAACCTACGAAACAATGCCTAGAGAGAAGACATGAGGATGAGATGCTTCTAATGATATTATATAGTAACAAGGAATGAGTTTCTCGCCCAAAAGATTGTTTTGAAGAAGTGTGGTAGTCAAAACTTTAAAAAATAGAAAATAAAAATTCTGCAGGTGGTCTGGCGGAACCCTGCGATAACACGGGCGGAACCCTTTTGAGGGTTCCGTCTGATCCGCTGGGCCATTTCTGGGTTTCCAGAAAATTGCACTGGTGGAACCCTCGTGAAGGTTCCGCCTGATCCGCCAGACCTGGAAAACAACACAGTCCACTTTTTAAAGTACCGAGACGATTTTCAAATTTTTCAACAACTCCTAAAAACACAAATATAACTCATATCTGATTAGGAACTGTAAAAATTAGACTTAAAAATATGCTTTCCATTGGAGACTCATGTGTATAGCAAATGCTATATCGAAAGATAAGGATAGAACATATTGACTCATGCAATCCTAAACTTCACAACTTGAGGGATAAGCAACGAATATGACTTTATCATCTACCAAAGATGATGTATTTTGCCATAATGCATGCTTGAATGGAATTGAAAGGAAGTGGTAACAATAAGCACCTATGAACAAGAGTTCACATGAAAAGAGTACCAAAAATACTAAACACCTATATGAGGATGAAAATGACATCATAAGATGCGAGAGTGTTGATTAAACCAACGTGTTGAGAATGAGAGTTTGATTAAAATATCGTTTGCACTTACAATGACGTGCATGATATGTGTCGACGAAGGAAAAGGATGGGATCCTATGATGGTGTTCTAGACAATGAAGTTGTGAAGTCCTAGTTTTGAGTATAATCCTAGACTCCATTGGTTGTTGGTTGTGGAGATGAAAAACTTTGTCGAACCTATGATGTGTTTTTCACTTGATGAGGTATTGGGGTTGAAAGAGGCTTGAACTCTTAAAAAGAGAAAAAGTCAAAGGCTTGAAGCACTTGTGGTTTTGTGAACCGACTTTAACTAAATGAAGTGTACCTATGTGTTGGTGTTTTAGGATGTAAGAAACATGAGTAGATGTTCTTTAAATACAATTTGACATAATACAAATATGTGAATGAATTTCTCTCCTCCTCAATAGGTGGACATCCAACATATTGTGTAATGCATTGTATAAAGAATAATGATGAAGTGTTTAGGGATGTTGATTAGCATACAAAGAACTTTATCCTTGAAGTCATGTAGCTCTTCTCTATCAATGCGAGATGATCGCATGAAGAGGCATGTGGTTTTCTCAAGGTAGGTGGAAAGGATTATAATATTGGTATGGAGGTGACGATGTTGGTGATAATGAGTGATCTTGAGGATTGAGGTTAGGAGACTCCTTGTGAAAGTGGGTAATCATTAATGGATGATTGGGCATCATGGAATTTTGAGGTGTTTTGTTGGTTGACGACCAAAGGTGGATGTGTGAAATGAGGTAATGATGACTTGACAACACTTGAAGCTTGGATATCTTCTTTGTGTTCTTCACTTGCTTGAAAGTGGAAAAGACGCATTTCATAATGAAATTCACTTGACTTTCGACTACATACACAAGTATGACAATGAGTGTATGGATATGACAATTGCCCTTTGTTTCAAAGAGCGACACAAGGGTGAATATAAGGTTATGTATCATGAAAGATGGTTTGACCTTAATGGGTTAGGTTGTAGTGGGGATGACACACTTGTTTGGTTACATTGTGGAATCTTTTTGTGAAGATGACTAGGTGTATGATATTGACTCTTGGTTTCTTTGAGTGCATGGAAGTGGTGGACGACTCGATATTGGTAAAACAAAGGATAACTTGGTTTTTCATTTCACATTGGTGGTTTAAGGTTTTAGTGATGAAAGGTTATGAGGGTGATTTGATCATCAAAGACCAAGAGATGTGTTAGTGTGTGATAATGATGGAGGTTTTGATGGTTTTGGTAAAAGGTTTTCTAAGGTTTCCAAATAAGGTAGTGGTGATGTTGGTGGTGTTTGGAAAAGCTCCATTGGTGATTGAGGTGATGGAGGTTGGGTTTGTTGAAAAGGTGATGTTGAATCACTTGGTTGTAACGTGTGTATGTTTGAAAAAGTTCCATCGGTGATTGAGGTGATGGAGGTTGAGTTTGTTGAAAAGGTGATGTTGCATCACTTGGTTGTGAAGTGTGTAGGTTTGCATTCCCATGTTTAGGAGAAAATGGTGGAGTTGCAAGATTGAGTAAATCTTGAAAAGTGGTTATGTTGGTGTTGCAAGGTGTTGGTGTTGTGAGGTTGAAATAATCTTGGATGGGTGTGGAAATATCAAATGATGACTCACTTGAAGATTATGAGGTTGATTTGGTGGTTTTGTTTAAGCAACAAGGTTTTACACTAATTCTAGTGTGTTTTCTTGATGTTAATGTCACAATTCGCAATTTCAGGTCACTTTCCAAAGCCTTAACATTTTCCATCACAGAATTTTAATTCATCATTTCACGTAAACAAGGTTTACGGATATTCATTTGATGAAACCGGGTAGGTTAAGTCACATTATCATTCATCGTACATTTCATAGACTAGGGTTAGTCTACATTTCATCACGACATCATTTGCATTCTATTCCACTCGTAGAATATATAATTTCAAGTTACACTTATTTATTTATCTTTATATAAATAATAAGACAAGATAATAGTTTTTAACCAAATGCACAAAACAAATTCCACTAGGGCACTAATATAATTTTTATATTGGTCATAATTCCACTAAGGTTATAAAACTATATATTATATATTTTGGTGGGCTACCAAATATTAAACATTTACTTGAACTATATATAACAAATATTGCACCAACAAAGTAATGACTATCAAAATACCTAATGTTTACAAAAAATTATATTTTTATAATTTTTACAACTTTGTTATATCCCGTCTTGTCCCGTTAGAATTTATTTTTAATTAACCCGGTACCCGTTAACGCTAAAATATCAAAACTATACACTAAACGGTACCCCGTAAAAATAATATTGTACAAAAACTAAACCAATACTTATCATACTCATTCATTATACACGTTTAAACCACAAGGACATGTGTCTTTGTGGTGTCACTCCTTAATACACATGCATATCACCCTTTTTGCATGTTACAATTACTTATCACCTAAGTATTATCTCTTCATTTAATTAGAACCAAAAATCTCACAAATCCTCTTCTCCATTTCTGCCGTGAACTCAATCAGCCCCAAACACCATCAACCACCAAGAGAAGACCAAGAATTTTTTAAGTACAACTTCATAAACAAGAATTAGTAATCATCCATTACAAGGTTTTGCAATATAAACCTATGGATTAGTAGGGTTTTCTTCTTAAAAATTAGTAATCTTCCAAGTAAGTTCATCACTTTATTTTCACAAGTTCTACCAAAATCCCTTACAAGGTTTATGTACTTTTGTCATTTTTGAATTTGCATATTGAAGTCTATACCACAAAACCTAAGTTTCTATCATTTTTATGTGTAAAATGGATTTCTTATGGACCCTTGGAGAAATGATTGAAAAACAATTTTAGGGAACCCATGGCACCCTAAGAAGGTGTATGGTAGATTAAGGGATGTTTTGTTGTTGTTGGTGATGAAGTTGGACAAGTTACAAACCATGAAAACCATTTTTAGAACAATATAAAAACCTACTGTCCTTATTTTCAAAATTGGGGAAACTCAGTGAGTTTTGGTTAATTTTGGACCCAAGATATAGAAAATACATTCTTAGACGAAACTATGGCCTTTTGAATCGCTAAAAACGGACTTATAACGAAGGAGATATGCCAAAAACAAAATTATACTAGCTTTATATAATTTTCCGGAAAATAGTTGCTGGTGTACGAATTTGTTTGACCAAAAGCGAGCCTTAGACCTTTTCAAAACTTGCCAAACTATTGAAAATATGTTATTATACCTTTTTACCTTTTCGGGGATATAAAGAACATGAAAATCAGCCTTATAACGAATTAGTTATGATTTTTCGAAAGATAATGTTTTCACTAAAATACCACCAGCACTTTACTCAGAAATTTTTCTGAGTATAACCAGGAACTTTGTAAACACCCATGTTGGGAGCCATTTTCCCGTCAAATGACTCAGTTCTGGAGTTGGGACTCCAAGGAACAAAAGTTAGAGCACCTGGCCTAGTTTTCAAATCAAAAAGCCGTTTGTCATTTGGACTTAAAATGAGTAATCTACAGCTATCCAAACATTCACAAAAACTGCCCAGAAATGGCAGTTTTGGCCAAAACACCATACTTTTCGACCATTTATCTTAAAATCTAGGCACTTTGAGCAAAACTTCACTCCTGAACATATTTAGGCTTGGTGCTAAGCTTTCCAGAAATACCAATTTTATTTCCTAACTCTCAATATTCACTGATTTACAACTAGTTTTCCGAAGCCATTTTTAGCCGTATTTCAAATTGTCTAAGTGTTATACTTTACGTCTAAAACCTATCTTTTACTATTATTCACTATATAACTATCGTATAACATTATTAGACTATATGAACATGTAATATTCATTATGACCTTATACGAAGATATAAATCATATTTTCGACAACAATACATATTTTGAATACAAAACGAGTGGTATAGATTATAAGTGCAAGTGCATACACGAATTCATTTCATAATCTAAATTAGATTACATGCATTCATTTTAGGTTGCGGCTAGGAGTTGCACCTCACCACTTCAGTTCGTATTGTACCATCACTTGAGGTGAGTTTTCATAGCCCCGTTTACAATTCAATATTTTGATTTCAAATCCCACGGGGGAGAATACATTGCACCATTTTTCATACGAGCCTAAGTATCAAATCCATATACATTACTTAAGTTACCACATTGCCATGTTTTAAGTCCCCTATTATCATGAACCGTTAATTGTATTTAAGCGAGAGTGAGTGGATAGATCTATTGAGGGTGACGCCTCCATCCGTGTTGGGGTTACCAACAGTCAAACGGATGCATTTCATTTGATCATTGTTAGAGTGTCTGGCAAAACACTCTGGAGGGGCATTACCTACAGTCTAGCTTCGGGGTCATGAGCTTAAGAGATAATGTACACTTTTATCAATTATGTGACAGTTCGTCATTCACTTATACCTATGGTTATCGTACAACATTCATTTTCATAAACCTATGATTTCTCACCAACATTATTGTTGACCGTTTTAGCAATGTATTTTCAGGTTACTAAGATAACAACATGTGACTTGCATATGGACCATCATTGGAGTCGAGGAGTCGACGCGTCTTACCTTTCATTTTATGCACTTATGTAACGTTTGATCAAGTTGAACTAGTTTTCATGAACTTGTAACACCATTATGGGACCTATTTTGTAAACCCTGATGTTTTAATGATCAAACGATGTATTTTCAAAACGACACTTTAGGTCGTTCAATATAACCTTGTATGAGCTGCCATGATCGTTACACCCAGGTATTCAATTCCGCTGCCATATAACAGGTAAATTCAGGGTGTGATAGATTAGTATCAGAGCTAAGGTTATAGCGAACTAGGTTGTATCTTGGACCCTAGACTATAACCACATCATCATAGCATCTCATCATTTCATCATGAGTGCATATTCACTTTACATGGTTTTATACCACAATACAGTTCATAGCATGGGTGCGTAACCACCTACATTTCATGGGTATAGAGATACACTACATTACTTGGGTACTTTGTTGCCTACATCACTTAGGAATGGATCACCTACATTCATGGCATCACTTGGGTGTGCGATCACCTACACTACATTACACGGGTCACTTTCATTTATTTTACATGTGTTGTGCAATGGGGTGTGAAAACATAGGTTACATGTCTTGCATGGGCGGGACTTGCAACTGAATGGTTTGACATCGCCTTTGCTGTCTAAACATTTTCACAAGGAGTCTTGGACATATTACGAGTATAGCTGAGCTAAATATTGCAAAATTCATTAAACCTCGGTAGGATATAGACTGATCACCTATATTCGACCAGGGACAGTGGGACATAGACTGATCACCTATGTCTGACTCAAAGGTGAATTTTGGAATACTTTGAGCAGTTATGTTAGGATTATGTTCGGATCGAGTCTTACAAAATTTCTGAAACGCGAAAATTCATATGAATGCATAAGCACTACATCTCATGAACATACACATATATACACAGTACACTTACATCATGGTATCCTCATTCGTCACAGTCTCACTAAGTCACAATTATCATTGAGCCGTGTTCTTATTCACCTACCTTATCAATAATTCTTCAGACTTAGACTTGTAGGATGTTTTTCCATCTACCAATGAACCTATGCCAATTATACCTTGTTATTCTTGGAGTATTCACCGTCATCGGGCAATGACTTCCATTGTAACTTCACATGAGACCAATTCAGAGGAGACAATCAGTTATGATACTGAGACATTCGAGTCTCAGCAGACTACCTTACATTCTCACTATCACCATCATTTACCATTCTCTAGTTTCACTACTCATTAAATATATAAGTGGATATTAACAATGACTTTCCTAGAAAGACTTTACATGCCATCTTTGAGAAAAATTCCTTGATACATTAAGATCATTCAAAACTCAACAGGAATCATGAGATATCACAATTATCACTGACCTAGTTGTCAAGATTCTACCATCTCGAAAGTACTAGCCTACCCAAATTACAAGATTCGTTTCGATGTGAATGCTCACTAAGAAACACTATAAAGATGAATCCAGCCTTCTAAACCGGTCTATAGAACCTTCAAGTGAACATGATCTCACCAATAGGCATTATCCAAATTAGATGTTAGACATCAACACATACATGTAGACATACCCACCCGACTATTTCATCATTTTTAATGCCTACACTTTTCAATAAATTCCCTCCAAACTACAATTATACAAATCATACATCTTGTAAGAAATATTTTTCTAAGACACTTATCGCTTTGACAAGCAATTCCTTTTGGTCAATCTTTTATAAAACTTGTGACAGATTACAATAATAGTTATCACATGAACATAAGGATCACACCANTAGACATCAACACATACATGTAGACATACCCACCCGACTATTTCATCATTTTTAATGCCTACACTTTTCAATAAATTCCCTCCAAACTACAATTATACAAATCATACATCTTGTAAGAAATATTTTTCTAAGACACTTATCGCTTTGACAAGCAATTCCTTTTGGTCAATCTTTTATAAAACTTGTGACAGATTACAATAATAGTTATCACATGAACATAAGGATCACACCATTTGAGAGCACTTTATGGTTGAAGTGCTAATCACTTATTGACGGACTGAAGTCGGAAAAAGCCCAATTCACTAGTCCAACACATATTCATGAAACAAGCAAGAAGCGATTATTCGATGAATTACTCATCCTTCAATCGAAGAAATCCAACTCAATGACAAACTTGAACCTTGTGGAAGAACCAGTAGAAATCAAGCACTGTAAGGTCAGACAATGAAACAGAGTCAAATTCTATCATGAAAATTCGCGGGAATTCCCGAAGAAGTCCCGAGTATACTTGGGTACGGGAAGACCAAAAGCGACTCAATTATCCACATCATTTCACCAATACCACTCCCGAGACCAACATGAACCGAATCCAGGGACTGGATTCCTGTTAGGAGGGGAGAATGTCACAATTCGCAATTTCAGGTCACTTTCCAAAGCCTTAACATTTTCCATCACAGAATTTTAATTCATCATTTCACGTAAACAGGGTTTACGGATATTCATTTGACGAAACCGGGTAGGTTAAGTCACATTATCATTCATCGTACATTTCATAGACTAGGGTTAGTCTACATTTCATCACGACATCATTTGCATTCTATTCCACTCGTAGAATATATAATTTCAAGTTACACTTATTTATTTATCTTTATATAAATAATAAGACAAGATAATAGTTTTTAACCAAATGCACAAAACAAATTCCACTAGGGCACTAATATAATTTTTATATTGGTCATAATTCCACTAAGGTTATAAAACTATATATTATATATTTTGGTAGGCTACCAAATATTAAACATTTAATTGAACTATATATAACAAATATTGCACCAACAAAGTAATAACTATCAAAATACCTAATGTTTACAAAAATTATATTTTTATAATTTTTACAACTTTGTTATATCCCGTCTTGTCCCGTTAGAATTTATTTTTAATTAACCCGGTACCCGTTAACGCTAAAATATCAAAACTATACACTAAACGGTACCCCGTAAAAATAATATTGTACAAAAACTACACCAATACTTATCATACTCATTCATTTACACGTTTAAACCACAAGGACATGTGTCTTTGTGGTGTCACTCCTTAATACACATGCATATCACCCTTTTTGCATGTTACCATTACTTATCACCTAAGTATTATCTCTTCATTTAATTAGAACCAAAAATCTCACAAATCCTCTTCTCCATTTCTGCCGTGAACTCAATCAGCCCCAAACACCATCAACCACCAAGAGAAGACCAAGAATTTTTTAAGTACAACTTCATAAACAAGAATTAGTAATCATCCATTACAAGGTTTTGCAATATAAACCTATGGATTAGTAGGGTTTTCTTCTTAAAAATTAGTAATCTTCCAAGTAAGTTCGTCACTTTATTTTCACAAGTTCTACCAAAATTCCTTACAAGGTTTATGTACTTTTGTCATTTTTGAATTTGCATATTGAAGTCTATACCACAAAACCTAAGTTTCTATCATTTTTATGTGTAAAATGGATTTCTTATGGACCCTTGGAGAAATGATTGAAAAACAATGTTAGGGAACCCATGGCACCCTAAGAAGGTGTATGGTAGATTAAGGGATGTTTTGTTTTTGTTGGTGATGAAGTTGGACAAGTTACAAACCATGAAAACCATTTTTAGAACAATATAAAAACCTACTGTCCTTATTTTCAAAATTGGGGAAACTCAGTGAGTTTTGGTTAATTTTGGACCCAAGATATAGAAAATATATTCTTAGACGAAACTATGGCCTTTTGAATCGCTAAAAACGGACTTATAACGAAGGAGATATGCCAAAAACAAAATTATACTAGCTTTATATAATTTTCCGGAAAATAGTTGCTGATGTACGAATTTGTTTGACCAAAAGCGAGCCTTAGACCTTTTCAAAACTTGCCAAACTATTGAAAATATGTTATTATACCTTTTTACCTTTTCGGGGATATAAAGAACATGAAAATCAGCCTTATAACGAATTAGTTATGATTTTTCAAAAGATAATGTTTTCACTAAAATACCACCAGCACTTTACTCAGAAATTTTTCTAAGTATAACCAGGAACTTTGTAAACACCCATGTTGGGAGCCATTTTCCCGTCAAATGACTCAGTTCTGGAGTTGGGACTCCAAGGAATAAAAGTTAGAGCACCTGGCCTAGTTTTCAAATCAAAAAGCCGTTTGTCATTTGGACTTAAAATGAGTAATCTACAGCTATCCAAACATTCACAAAAAATGCCCAGAAATGGCAGTTTTGGCCAAAACACCATACTTTTCGACCATTTATCTTAAAATCTAGGCACTTCGAGCAAAACTTCACTCCTGAACATATTTAGGCTTGGTGCTAAGCTTTCCATAAATACCAATTTTATTTCCTAACTCTCAATATTCACTGATTTACAACTAGTTTTCTGAAGCCATTTTTAGCCGTATTTCAAATTGTCTAAGTGTTATACTTTACGTCTAAAACCTATATTTCACTATTATTCACTATATAACTATCGTATAATATTATTAGACTATATGAACATGTAATATTCATTATGACCTTATACGAAGATATAAATCATATTTTCGACAACAATACATATTTTGAATACAAAACGAGTGGTATAGATTATAAGTGCAAGTGCATACACGAATTTATTTCATAATCTAAATTAGATTACATGCATTCATTTTAGGTTGCGGCTAGGAGTTGCACCTCATCACTTCAGTTCGTACACTACATATTGTACCATCACTTGAGGTGAGTTTTCATAGCCCCGTTTACAATTCAATATTTTGATTTCAAATCCCATGGGGGAGAAGACATTGCACCATTTTTCATACGAGCCTAAGTATCAAATCCATATACATTACTTAAGTTACCACATTGCCATGTTTTAAGTCCCCTATTATCATGAACCGTTAATTGTATTTAAGCGAGAGT
>LBNU01009346.1:11683-34163 GCA_014162995.1 Artemisia annua | reverse complement strand
TCTTATCTATATTTTTTGTATTTATCTTCTACTTGTGTTATGGATAAATATAAAATATTACTTAATAAGAAAATAATCTTTTTTTTAAATAAAATTATTACTAAATAAGGTATGGTTCCAATTTTTTTGAAATGAAAAATTCCCAATAGGGGTTTTGTTTTATTATATAAAAGATGTGATTTGAACTCACGCACATACTTTAACTAGATAAAATTATCCTTTTTTTAGAAGGCCCATGTAACTTGAACCATCTTGCAATCTTAAAAAAAATAAAAAAAAAAAAAAAAATAGTAATAATAATAATAATAATAATAATAATAATAATAATAATAATAATAATAATAATAATAATAATAATAATAAATCTCGCTATATGCTAATGTATGAAGTAAGACTGGGCCCAACTTTCGCACCATTTCACATTTCACCTCAGCGCAACATCAACTTTCTCTCTTCTTTCCTATCGTCTCACTTTTCACTCCTAACCATTTTACACCACTTCACCTTTCAACATATTTTTTATTTATTTAAACTACCCACTTTTATAAAAAGATACCCCACACACACTAACAAACTAAATACTAAATAATAAAAACCGGATATATTACACTTGAGCCCACACTTACAAGTTTTCCCAAAGATGAAACACTCACCTTTCGTTGCTCAAATTGTATGCTTGCCGACTGCTCACTTTTGCCTCCCATCCATGTTTGCCGCTTGAAGTAGTGCTTGCCAACGACTCACGAGTGCGTTGAGAGCAGCTTCAGAGGAATGGTAGTTAGTATGGGGACCAAAACATTTAACTGTCATCAAGTGATAAAACATAACCATATGACTAATAAAGAGAGGACCCTACTCAGAAATGAGACATCATAACCCCAATCTACTTCCTATTTCAAGGGTTCCAAAACATTGAATGCTGTGTGTTACATCCTTTGTGCTTATCATGTGAAAATCAAACTTAGTCGACGTACTTAAATGGTGACCGACTAACTTATCTAACATCAATAAGAAATTATTACCATCAAGTATGTTATCTTGCACTAGATGAGCATTGAAATTGGGTTACTTTTCAGTATCATAATTTTCAAACCAACTATGTACACATTGAAAGTTTATCTAGAAGATTGAATGCATTGTTAATGGCTATATACCATGTCACTAACGTTTGCGATTGTTTGATGAGGTGACAATTTCAGAGATGACACGGAGTTAGATAGGTCAAAGGTTCGGTATGAACATATTTCTGGTCGTATTTAGTCAACTCACTTAACACATTTATTAGATAGCTAGTCTTCGGTTGGAAAGTGGTTAAACTAGTTAACACATTGTTTAAGGTTTTTTTAATCATCAAAGATTGAATTACAATTAATTATGTGATTTTAACATGTCAACACGCCCATCTATCAGGGACAAACACAAGATTTTTAGTCAAGTTAAAGTTGCACTATAAAGAAAATATCACAAAATCGGGAGTTCCACATATCAAAAAACGACAAATTTTCAAAAATTACATTGTATGACCCAAAATTAAATGTGACATGCGCCACACTCGGTATCCATGTTGGTCCGTCCCTGCCATCTATGTTAAAATGTTTAACACACCAACACCTACTTAAACATGTTATATGCATGCACAAGTTGACATGTTCGACTCGTATGATCATATAACACGCATAACACATGTACACATATTTTAACTTGTTCATCTATGTGACACGTTTAATGGGGTTACACATAAACATGTTAGCCTTGACAATGCTGATTCAATAGTTTTTGTGAGTATAAGTTTTCTTGGACTAAGCAAACCAAATATGAACCCGACACCGATACGAAATACTCTTTTTATTCCAAATTAAATGTTCACTTTTATATTTTTGAGATATCCCGAAATAAGTGTACAAATACAGTCAAAATGGTTCTAAAACCTTAAAACAACATATTATTCACTCACAGTGCAGAAGGATGTTTATCGGTTCGGTTATTGGGTTGTTTGAGTTTTTTATTTTATTTATTCATATATTTATTTTTTTGGTAAAACTGTTTGAACCGAACCGAATTTGAATTCGTCTTGCTTTTTTGAGTTGACCCAAATAACCCGAGTTACATAATTTATATATATATTTTTTAATTAATTATATAGATTTTTAGTAAAAAAAATAAAAATAAAAAAATCCAAACCTAAAAAATGTTATATTCATACCAAGCCAGAGTTTTTAATGGTTTTTGTATGTATTTATAAATATATAAAAAAAAATATATATATTTATATGAATACAGTTTTCGATTCAATTATTTATTTTGCCAAACCAATACTCAAACCGAAAACCGAATACTTAATTTTGTTCGGTCCAGTGCAGCTTTGACAAATTCAGTTCGATTACAAATCCAGTTCTATTTTATTCAGTTCTGTTCGGTTTCAATTTTCAGTTCTTCTAATATTTACCCAATTTCCACACTCCTAAATTATATTTATCTAATTGGACTATCCTAGTGAAATAGGCCCAAATCCAAGTGACCAACTAAAAACTAACCAACCAACCATACAATTGGGCTTTTTTTTATCTTAGTAACAACAACCTTTATTCAATTACAGTCTCACCCTCACCTTACCGTCGTCCACGGCGGCACAAACCCTAACCCTAACCCTAACTTTCCCTCATTCTAAAACTAATGATGTTTAGTTTCTAGCTTAAACTAACCCGCATTGTTCTGTTAAAAACGCTAATTCCATGACGGCAGATTCAGTTGCAACTACATCGGACGGTGGTGGAGTCAAGTCGGTGTGGAGTAAACCGGTGGTGAATGGTGACGTGGCAGGTGGTGGTGGTGTTATGGGTGCTGATTTATGGCCTGATTTATCTGAGTCAACTCGCCCCGTTTCGAAAGCTGAACAATATTCTAAACTTGTTAATGTGGTATAANGGTTTTGTTCTCAAGTATTAGTGTATTACTTAAGGCGGTAAAGTAAAAAATAAAAAATAAAGTGAAACAAAAAAAGGTAGTGTTCTCGAGACTAGAAACGCGTTTAGTTTTGGACATTGTGTTTAATATGAGCTTGTTAGACATTGTGTTTTGGAAGTGACTAGGTTTTGTTCTCGAGTATTAGTGTATTACTTAAGGCGGTAAAGTAAAAAATAAAAAATAAAGTGAAACAAAAAAAGGTAGTGTTCTCGAGACTAGAAACGCGTTTAGTTTTGGACATTGTGTTTAATATGAGCTTGTTAGACATTGTGTTTTGGAAGTGACTAGGTTTTGTTCTCAAGTATTAGTGTATTACTTAAGGCGGTAAAGTAAAAAATAAAAAATAAAGTGAAACAAAAAAAGGTAGTGTTCTCGAGACTAGAAACGCGTTTAGTTTTGGACATTGGGTTTAATATGAGCTTGTTAGACATTGTGTTTTGAAAGTTATTAGGTGATTGTGTTCTCGAGTATTACTTAAGGCGGTAAAGTAAAAAGAATAAAGTGAAACAAAAAAGGTTGTGTTCTCGAATACTATAACTTAAGGAGGAAAAGAAAAGGAAAAAGACTGAAAAAAAAAAAGAAGAAGGGTGATTTGGTTGATTTTGAAGGAAAATGTTTCCTTCCCGAAATTGGGCCGAATATATTTACTTCCTATTTATTTACTTTTCCTTACTAAAAATGATTTTTTGATGAAAAAAAATAAAAAACGACAAGACTAGAAACACGCCTAGTTTTGGACATTGTGTTTAGTATGAGCTTGTTAGACATTGTGTTTCGAAAGTGATTAGGTGATTGTGGCACTTAAGGAAGTAAAGTAAAAAAAAATGAGGTGAAACAAAAAAGGTTGTGTTCTCGAGTATCACATAAGGCGGAAAAGAAAAGGAAAAAGACTGAAAAAAAAGAAGGGTGATTTGGTTGATTTTGAAGTAAAATGTTTCTTCAAAATCTTTACTTCCTATTTATTTAGTTTTCCTTACTAGAAACACGATTAGTTTATGAAAAGAAGAAGGAAAAAAAAATCAGCAAGACTAGACACATGATTAGTTTGGGACTTTTTGTTCAATATGAGCTTGTTAGACATTGTGTTTCGAGAGTGATTAGATAAATAAGTCGGTTTAACTTAAGGGACGGAAGTGGTAGTAAAAGTGATCCGGTGCATTTAAGAAAATTTAAAAGGACTAGAAGCACAAATATTTTGCACTTCATTGTGTCTCTGGTTGTAAATTTGTAATAATAAGTTGATTAGTTGATCGGATGTATGGNAAAAAAAAAAAAAAAAAAAAAAAAAAAAAAAAAAAAAAAAAAAAAAAAAAAAAAAAAAAAGACTTACAAAAAAAGAAGGGTGGTTTGGTTGATTTTGAAGGAAAATGTTTCCTTCCCGAAATTGGGCCGAAAATGTTCACTTCCTATTTCTTTACTTTTCCTTACTAAAAACGATTAGTTTATGAAAAAAATAAAATACAACAAGACTAGAAACACGCTTAGTTTTGGACATTGTGTTTAATATGAGCTTGTTAGACTTTGTGTTTCGAAAGTGATTAGGTTTGTGTTCTCGAGTACCACTTAAGGAAGTAAAGTAAAAAAAATGAGGTGAAACAAAAAAGGTTGTGTTCTCGAGTATCACATAAGGAGGAAAAGAAAAAGAAAAAGACTGAAAAAAAAGAAGGGTGATTTGGTTGATTTTGAAGTAAAATGTTTCTTGAAAATGTTTACTTCCTATTTATTTAGTTTTCCTTACTAGAAACACGATTAGTTTATGAAAAGAAGAAGGAAAAAAAAATCAGCAAGACTAGACACATGATTAGTTTGGGACTTTTTGTTCAATATGAGCTTGTTAGACATTGTGTTTCGAGAGTGATTAGATAAATAAGTCGGTTTAACATAAGGGACGGAAGTGGTAGTAAAAGTGATCCGGTGCATTTAAGAAAATTTAAAAGGACTAGAAGCACAAATATTTTGCACTTCATTGCGTCTCTGGTTGTAAACTTGTAATAATAAGTTGATTAGTTGATCGGATGTATGGAGATATTATAGTTATGGTAGTTTAGTGGGTGTTTGTTTAAGTTTATTTGTACGGCTTATGGGCTTATTGAACTTAAGAAAAGCTAATAAGCTCAAATTTTAGGACTTCTTGAGTTTATGAACTTAAATATGCCACATGATTAAGTTGATAAGCCCTAAAATTTGTGCTTTTTAGTTTTTTAAAAGTTTAATAAGGTAAATAAGCCCATAAGCCTAAACAAACACTCTGTTGGCCTGTTAATATATGATAGGTTTAACAATAGCCAGTTTACGATTATTTTTGGCTAGAAGTATTTATTTGTGTTAGGAGTAATAACCAGTTGATGGTTATGTGTAGAAAACTGTTGTTAACAACCATTGGTTGGTTGGGGACCAACTAATCGTAACTATATGTTGCTAAAACGAATGTTATGCTAGTGAGAACGCAACAATGTGATGGTACGCACTTCAAATAGTGTGTTTGTCTGTGCCTATGGTGGAAATATTAAGATAATCACTTGTTTAAGTATCTACTTGTAAAAGGATCTTGAATAATGGATGGGCTTTTGTTAACAACTAATTTACCTTCATTTTTTTATAAGAAAATATTACTACTTTACAACCAAAAGTTGGGGTTGATAACCAACTGAATGCTGTTTAGAAAAATATAGTTAACAACCAATAGTTGGTGGGTGACTCGAGCTATAAGCTGCTTTTATAAATGTTTTTTCTAACAAAAAATTGTGGTAAAGTAGCTGTTAACTAAAAGTTTAGGATAATGGATAATTAAACTTGTTTTGTTGCAGCTACCCAAAATTGGTTATTTGGCCCTTGAATAAAGTATAAACCAGGGTATCTATATCCAAACGCTATAATTAATTACCTTGACTTGAAAATGCGACAAGTAAATGATTAACATCAAAATACAATGCCAAGCATTTTTTTATATAGTATTTTGTTACGTCTGTTTATGTGTAATTTGATATTGTATGTTTATTGATTTTCACAGGCACCTGTAATTTCACAAACGCAACCTAAACCATCTAAGAGTAATGCAAACAGCCATTCCAATACAAATAACAACCACCGACGAGCAAAACGTGGTGGAAATGCTGGTGGTGCACCTGCAGGTCACATTCGGCCACTAGCACCACCACCGCCTCCACCACTACCGCCACAATTTCCTTTAGCTGACATGACATACTGTAATTACGGACCGCCAATGTTGGACTCACCCGTAAGAGAACAACAACCTCCACTTAAGGGAAATGGCAATGGTTGGATCCCGAGACCAATGGGCGGAAATGCCCGAAGGAATAACTTTGGTCCTCGTCCCAATGGGTATACAGGGCGTAGTCCTCGAGGGCCCCCTTTACATCAAATAGCTCCTCCTCCGCCACCTCCTAGGGGCTATTTCCGGCCACCTCATATGGGTCCTCCTCCATATATGTCTCCCCTGCCTATAAGACCGTATGGAACCCCGATGGGTTATGGTAAGTTCTAATGCGACTAGTATTTTTAACATTCTTATATACAACTCAACAATCAATGTAACATTAACATCTTTATACAAAAAGTTAACATTTTAATTAAAACTTATCATACTGTTTTTTTTGAACGGCAATTTGAACGGCAGTTTGAAAGTTTGAAACTGTTTTTTTGGTTGGGATTTGGATACAAAGACTTGAACGGGACACAAAGCCATCTTTTAATGACTCGTATTTACAAAAAGTTACAATGACGTAAACAGAACAAATGAATGTTTTCATTGGTATCTTACGCAAAACTTCATTTATATTCCAAAAGAAAAACATAAAGGTGCCGGTTTAATTCAAAGAAAAAAAAGTTTAAACGTATCTTCAACATCTGCAGAGATGGCTCCACCTGTTGTATATTTTAATACACTGCCTATGGAGCCCTACATGAACACGCCTCTTCCACCTCAAGCAGCTCCACGCCCTATGTTTATGGATCATCCATTGCATGTTAAGATACTTAGTCAGATAGAATACTATTTCAGGTAAATCAGTTCTCTTAATATGTTTTTGATCATAGTTTTGTGAAAACATGGATGCGTTGAAATTCTTTTGTTTATTCCAGTGATGCTAATTTGGTCAAAGACAACTTTTTGAGGTCTAACATGGATGAGGAGGGTTGGGTACCTATCGATTTAATAGCTAATTTTAGACGAGTAAGTGACAATCTCTTAATCCTGGAGTAAGTTGGCACTTGTTATTTTCCATGTTTTGTTATGATTCTCTATGCAGCTTTTAATCCGAGGAAAATATCTTGAATACCACATGCTTATGTAGATAATGTTTTTACTTATCTGGCTACTTTTTATCTGTTCCTTGATCAGTCATTGTTTAGAAGCTATTATTATTTTTTTAAAGATTGTTTTTCATACTGGACATTCACGTTTGTTATAGAACTAATTGAGTCGTGCATTCATTCGTTTATCTTGAAGGTTTTTTTATTAACTTTTCAATGATATCTTGAATATTATGAGCATAATCATGGATTCATGGTACATAAATATACATTCATATATTTCTTAACATGACTGGCTAATAAATGTGCTGCCATGGAACCATGGGAGTGACTTGTTCAGGGGTGACACCGTATATGTATTTTGTTAAATAGAAAGATCTGTTATTTAAGTATTTAGTACCAGAATGTTTGATAAAATAGATGGTATAAAAACTATAATAGAAGTAGCACGCCAGGAATCAGTATGATCAGATGCGGGTAAGACGGTCCTCACATATTAGCGAAATTTGTCACTCATTTTAAGATTCCTGTGCCTTTCATTTTGTCTTCTGAAGTATTTCAGGTTTACATATAACTACGACATGTTGGATTCATAATGGAATATTATATCTATTTTGGCATAATGTTCTTATTCCAAATTCTTCTGAAGTATTTAGGCTTTCGTATATTAATGGCATGTAGTTTAGTGACTTGGTATGTTGCAGGTTACTTCTTTGCAACATCTGAATTACTCTGAAATTGGCATTAGATGTTTAATGCATTGGTCAGGTTCTTTTTTTATTGCATTAATGGTATCAATGCATAACCTAAATTAGCTCTATGTTATGGCTATATAGGTGAAGGACTTGACAACTGATGTCGAAAAGATTTTGGATTCCTTGAAAAATTCGAGTTCTGTTGAAATTCAGGTATCTTCTATGCAAGGTTGAATTAATGTACTATAGATGTTAGTATATGTATCTCATGTGCTAAAAGCGATTCGCTTATATATGCAAAACGGAGCTATTTTCAGATTACATGAACATATGAAAGAGTTTTAAAAATACTTTGTATGTTATTTTGAGAAAGTAAGATGCTTGACCCCTTTCCCAACCCACCCTTTTGCTTAAGAAATTCTAGCATAATGGATGAATTACCATGCTTGATTATCTCATTTGGGCAATATCTTGGATGGAAATATTTTTGTTATAAGAGCTAGATTAGTGTAGCGATTGCTTTTGTAGTCGTTTTTTAACTAAAACATAACATGTTAAAACGAGTTAATATTTTTGCTTACCAATTACTTTTTGCTAATAAAGCTTATACTTTTTATATGTAATCGGTGCATCTAATAAGTAACATGACTAAAATTTTGAACAAAATGAGATAAAGACCTTGTGTGTTCAAATTACAAGTTGGGCTAATTTTTGACAAGCTCAACATCATCTTTTAAGCCAATTTTTAATTCTTTATTTTTACATGATACAGATATACAGATAATACATTTACCCGAGTTACTCAATATGTAGATAAATGAACATTGGTGATTAATAATTTTATGAATCACTAGTTACTTTTTCTTTTGTTGCAGGGTGACAAAGTAAGAAGGCGTAATGAATGGAGAAAATGGCTACAAATAGCAGATTCTTCTTCCATCCAATCTCCAACTGAAGCAAACAATGATTTGCCGGAAGAAACTTCTATGCAGACTCTCACATTGGTAGAAGTTACCACTAAAGAACATATCAATTTGGATGAAGTGGATAATGATGACCACAAAGAAGTTCAAGAGTTGACGTTTTCGCCAGAGCTGGCCAGTGAGGTTATGTGATCAAGGTTGGCACTAAGCCCAGATTTTGCTGTTAACGGTAAAACACGAGTGATATGTGCTCGTTTGGTTCAGTTAGCAAAATTTCGTGGTGATTTATCTATGTTTGGAGTATTCAATCTGATTTTTGTTTAGAGCTTTTGTAGCGAAGCAGATTGATCTCTTTTTGAATCATTAATTTTCATCTCCTTACATGATTAGGAATTTGGCACATACCTTACTATACATTTTGTGCAACATATGGATTTTGGTAAATTATTGTTTGTTTAGAAGATGGTTGACTTTCTACATGAACCTGTGCTAGTTTTTTGGTTTCTTTTTCTTTGACTTGACTATGGGATGACCAGCTCGCCGAGAGCCATTGTGCGCAATTATTAATGTTATACTTCGACTATATCTGGTCGGGTTATCAGTGAGTTGAAGCTCTTATATTGTGTTGTTCATGGCAAGCCCTTGAGTTTAAGCCCGAGTTTCAAAGTACAAAATTGAACTCGTGATGTTTACCTAGTAGGTTTCTTTAAGCCTTCCGTCGCATGTAAATAATAACATGAATGTAGCTAGAGGTGAAGCCGACGTAACCTCTTGGTGTACGTTATTAAGGGCGAGCAGAGTGGCGACCGCCCAAAGGCCTCAACTTCTGTGGAAATACTTAATGAATTAGTAAGATGTCAACTTAAAATGATGTTTTAGAGTAAATTGACCACCAAGTTTGATTGAATATTTTGCTATAAAATCATTCATAATTGGAGATTTGTAAAAAGGTTTATTTAGTTTGAAATGGTTTACAAATCGAGTTATTAATAGGTAGGGATGACAACGGGCGAGAAAAATCTCATAGCCCACAAGTACCCGTACGTAAATGGGTAGGTAACCCGTCGATTTTTACCCACAGGTTGGTTGTGGGTGAAAATTTGTACCCATCAGTGGGCGCGACCCGTCATGGGTAAACCCATGACACCTATTTAAAATACCCATAGGTGTACCCGTCAAAATATCCATGGGTATATCCGTGAACCTATTTATGTTAAACTAAAATTTTATATAATACTTAAACATTTGTAAAACTGTTGGTAATATATTTAATAATACCAGACTCTTTAGA
This sequence comes from Artemisia annua, assembly GCA_014162995.1. Classification (NCBI taxonomy): domain Eukaryota; kingdom Viridiplantae; phylum Streptophyta; class Magnoliopsida; order Asterales; family Asteraceae; genus Artemisia; species Artemisia annua. The sequence goes on along the minus strand of LBNU01009346.1, from coordinate 24,018 downwards.
AAATACAGTACATAATTGTAAAGTTGTTTAGTTGAAGAAATAGTTTTTTTTTTTTTTTTTTTTTTTTTTTACCTGGGTTCCGACTCGACATTGCGAGCCGACTAATCCCAGGGCGACTACCCTTTTGGATAGCCCGGGGTCATCGCATGTGAACCTCCGTGGCCATATGGGGATTAATTTTCTCCCCAAGGTTTGAAACTGGGACCTCCAGAGACTTTAACCACTTAAGAGACCAAATTCAAACCATTGGGTCACCCCATGTGGTTAAAAAGTAAGATGTAAGATGTTAAGAGGGGCTAATTGAGTAGAATTTTGCATTTTGTTAGAAATTTTAAACTTTTTTACTTTATCTCTCAAAATGAACTAATATGACTATGATTTGGTGTAATAATGTTTAATTTGCTTCTTTGAGACATATGTTTTATTATTTTGTGAACTTGGTATTTGGCAAATTGATATGGTGTCTTATTACATAATTTCAGGATTAGTTTACATATCACGGCTTTGTGTTATTGTTTCATTTCACTAACCCATGGGCAACAAATACCGCGGGCATAAGCACCGGTAGAAAATTGTACTCATTGGCGAGTGAGGGAAAAAAAAGCAAAGGGTGGGTGACGGGTTAGAGGTACCCGTGCCCAATGCCCACGGGTGCCATCAATGGGGTGGCAATTTTGGCACGGCACACTAAACAACACGAAGCTAAATAGGTTTGGGTAGAAGATAAATAGGTTTAACTCGTGTAATAAACGGGTCATTTTGAGTTGAGTAAATATTAGACAGGTCAATCCGTGAACCCTTTAAGTATATAAGCCTCTAAAAAAAATATATGTATGTAACTTTAATTTTATGTTGGATTTGATTTGGATTAAATGCACATGTTATGTATATAATATGACAATTAATTACGATTATAACTCGAATATCATTGAAATTGTTGTATATTATTTATATCATTTTGAGATTTAAACTTGTTGAATTGACAAACCGCCAACCTTCTTCACCACTTGACATATTTACTTAAACATGTTAAATGGGTAACAAACGGATAACACGTGATATGCATGTCTATGTTAGGGTTGAGTTTCTTGACACGGGTAACAAATGGATAATGTTTGGGTATAGGTTATACAGACCCACCATCCTCCGAACCCGAATAGGCCACCTCGAAAACGACTCAGTTGCCATCCCTAGTTACTATACTGAGATGAGGTTTATTATGGCATGGAGAGTAACCAAATACATGTAACTCAATTAATACATGTTTAGTTTATAAAGCTTCAACAAGTTTAAATATAGTGATAACAAATTAAAAAATAAGAAATTAATAATCTAATATTATAAAATGACATGATAATTCTATAAATCTTTTCAAAGTTTACCCTGATTTCAATAACTAAAATAAATCACTTTAAATAAGAAGGTATCTGGTATCCAAACATAGTTACTATTGGTTGATTCAACTATTAGAAAATACTCGTAATAATTAGCAAGAACTACCGCCAAACAAGATAATTTGCTTCTTTAGGCCACCCACAAAGGTTGCTTTTTATAAACAAACAAACATGTCGCTTTTATCATGGTGTCTTCAAATTTAATCATTTCGTTGTTTATTGTTTTCTCATTTTAATCTAATACCATGAACACTATAATAACCCTGATGAGCAGAAAACGTAATTGTTACTCCTCTTAGTCATAATAGATTTCATGTTAAACTAAATAAAACAAGAGTAAATTACACGGATCGTCCTTGTAGTTTGTCGAAAATTACATCTATTGTCTCTAATAGTTTTAAGTTGCATTCACCGTCCTTAGCTTTGCAAAAAATAACACCAATAGTCCTTCACTTTAACTTTAGTTAAATAATTCAATTAAATCACTCATGTGCCTCACATATGAGAGTATAATGGTCATTTATTATTTAATTTTACTATCTTATCTTTCTTTCTTTTTTTATCTTTCTATACTAGTTATTACTAACTCATACTCAAATACCACAAAAATCATGATCAAAACAACTTTTGTTTTGTTTTTCTCTTTCACCTATCTTTCTTGTTTTAGACAAGGGCTACTTATTTGTAAATGTATCCAACTTGTATTTTTTCGTGATCCAATCATCGAACTAAAATTTATGCATTTTTTATCTCAACTTTTTGAATTTTTGCCCTTTTTTTTTGACTCGTCTTCCACCCTCGACCTCGACTAATCACCTCCACCTCAACTCATAAACTCCACCTCACTTTCCCGCCATCGCAATCTTACTCTCCACAAATGCTACCAACTTTCTATCTTGTTTCTAAGTGCAAGTACATCAAATCCCCACTCCCCTTCCATTTTTTTTCTTGATATATCACTTTCACCTAGAGGTGAGCTTTATAGACCGTAGACCAGACCGAACTGAGAAATCGGACCGAACTGGACCTACCGGACCGGACTGAACGTATTTCGGTCTTCGGTCCGGTCTTTTGTACAACCGACTATATATTATGCCTTGTTGGACCGGACCAACTCGGACCTAGATCTAACATTTTGGTCCGGTCCTCGGTTCGGACTTTTGGACCAAATCGGTTTCGGTCCGGTCCGGTTTTTGAACCGTGCTCAGCCATACTTTCACCTTACCTCTTTTCTCCCAAAAACCCTAATTTGTGAACTTTTTTTTAAACACAAAATTGATTTTCGTATTCCTTGATTTGGTGCATGAAAAAGGTTTGGTTATTTTAGTCCTAACTTTATGTACCCAAATTGTCAAAAAAATAATAATAATTTATAATTTTTTTTTATTTTATATTGAAATTTAGGGTTTACTTTGTTGTTATTCATTTTTATAGGTCTAATGGATAGACCAGACGATGTTGAGTTTAGAATACATCATGACGGTGTATTCAGCTTTTATCCATTAAGGTACATAAATGGCTAATTTATGAAAGTTCAGGCTTGTACAATCGATAAGGTTAAGTTTAGCCCACATTTAGATATGTTAGTTATGAAGCTTAAGGCAAACATTAGGGCTTTGTATTTTTGCATACCTAATCAGCCTTTGACAATAGTGTTAAAATAATAGAGAGTGATGATGATGTTGAAACATTGTATGGCATCGCTAGAAAATATAGTTCATTAGATTTTTATGTTGGTCATTTTTCAAAAAACCTAGCAGATTATTAATTTAATAACTTGAATTGATTGTTCTGATGAGGAGGTTACTTCTAGAATAAAAGAACATGAAATTCTAAAGAAAGATGCTGGTAGTATGTCAGTTGAAGAGCTTGTTGCCTGGGCTGAGCAGTAAGCTAGGACACCTTATTTAAGATCACAACATCCTAAACTTAGAAGTCAAAGAAATGATTTAACATGAAAGATTTTATTTAGTGAAGAGTTTACGAAGAAGGCTTTGAGTGTACCTTTTGAAGAAAATTTTCCAGATATCAATATGTCTGAAATAGGTGTAGAAAATAGTAATGTACGTGACAAAGATGGACATAACATTGTTGCTGACAATTGGTTGTTAACAGTGTGCCTGACCAAACTGTAGTTGATAACAGTTTAGTTGAAAACATTTTGGCAGATACAAACACTATGGCTGATAAAAATGATTTAGGTGACTCAAATGTGGTTGATAAAACTCACTTTAAAAATGTGGATAAGGGTAAAGGTCAGTGCATAGATGAACAAGTTCTTTTGAAACATAAAACACTAGATAAGGGAAAGGGAAAATTGGTTGAAGGTGACACTAGGGTGACCAAGAAAAGAAAGGTTATATCTACAACCAGGGGTATTGTCGTTAGAGACAATGAAAATCCATCAATGGATAGTGATAGGTCAAATGACATAGATACTAAACATGGTTATGCAAATTTTACGGCGTCGAATTCTGACACTGAAGACTCTGATAGGTCATATGATTATCTCAGTGATTATGATGATGAGGTTATTCAACTTAGAAAAAGAAGGACAGAATCCAAAAAAATAAAGGCAGAAAATGATGCGCCGAATGTACCAAATGAGCCTGTAACCACTTCAAAACCCAAAAGGATTTTCAACTTAGGTGAAAGTGAAGTTTTGATAGAGCATGAGGAGTATATGGAGGCTTTGATGAGGAAACTGAAAGCCCCAGGATGTCGATTACCCTTTTACAATTGCTGAAAATTCAACTGAAAAGTATCATGTTTATGATGAAGGCACTCATAGGAAATTGAGAAAACCAAAAGTAAGTTAAATTATTTTTTATTCACATTATAATATGTTTTTAAATATATATTATATAAAATTGATAATAAAACAAAAAAGGCGGCTAAATGGTGATTATACCATCATGTGCATGGCAAGGGTGGGGGTTTAACAGACCAGAGTAACAGAAGCTAAAACAAATTACTTTGGGGTGTGTGTTTTTTTTGCAAAGTTAAGGACGTGAATGAACATTAAGGCTTTTAAGGTTGGTAGATGCATCTTTGGAGTTTGGACAAACCATTGGGACCATCCATGTAATTCACTCTAGATGGAAAGTAAGAACTAAATATAGGTCGGTTGCTTTTTTTGTTTTTTTAAGAAGAATTGAGATTTGCACATGCACTAATAAATGAGTATAAACAAACAGTAATAAATGCATGACCGGACATTCACAAACATAAATTAAAAAAAAATGATTTTTGTTCATGCTTGCTCATTTAATGGAACAACATAAATCTAATATTTGTTCGTTTATTTAGTAAATAAGCGAATGTAAACGAACTACTTTCCAATAGTTCATAAAGTATTCAATGAATGTTTGACTCTCGTTTTACAGTCGTAGATATACTGCTTGATTAAGTACAAATCACGTCTCATAAATAAACTTGTTAGCTAACAAGAAAAAAAAGTCTCTAATCATGTGATAAACAAATGCTAATTATGCTAGCATGACAATCTCCAAACATTTCACATAAACTTGAAGAGAGTTGAATAAAATTTATCTCATTTACATAACCACTTTAACTTAACTTCATACACATAAAGCATATGCACATGTTTCACCTTCACTTTTACTTTCACCGTGAAACCAACGAATGATGTATTGAAAGAGATACTTTCTGAATAATGTCTGTTGGCGTTTTAGCATATTATACAAGTAATAAAAACATAAATCACACGAGTAACGTAACGGAAGACAAGATCAAATAGTGCAAGTAGATTAACCTAAACGGGTTTTACCTTGTTTACCTTTTCTGTGGATGATCAAAGAACAAATCAATACTAAGGTTTATGTAAACCCTTTGTGGATCAAATGAAACAAACACAAAGAATCGAAGAAGTTGATTCTTCTATTATGTTTTCACACACAACACTTTAAGGCAAAACAAATAGATTGCTAGATCTTTGATCACCAAAACAAACTAGTTACTTATGTTCAAGAACAAAAGCGAAACCCTTTCCTTGGGGAGGGGGGGGGGGAGTTGGTCGATCGATCAAGAAGAAAAGGAAAAGGAGAAGAGAAAACTAGCTTGTTAGGGTTATCAAATTTGTTAGTCAATAATAAATGCAAAGCCTTCATTATATACTAAACAAAACTTAACCTTCAAGCTAACATTCAAGTTTCCTAATCCAACACAAACACCCTCTTGGGGCCGGTCTACCTAAGGAGAGGGGGTCCTAGAATGTTTTTCTCCTCTAATTTACATTTAGGTCCTTTTATTATCATTTAATGACCGTTAAGTAACTAACTTAGTTAACAACCGTTAGTTTATTTGGTGAAATAATAATTAATAAATTACTAGAATATATTAGTTACATTAGTTATTTTTATGTGTTAAAGCGTGTGACTCCATAGGCTCACGTGATTTCCGAAAATACATTATTCGAGTGATGCGTGGTTTTGCAACTTTGCAAAGGGTTTTACTTCTCAAGGGATCTTGAGAAGCTTGCAATCCCCACTAGGTAGTGTACCTGACCGATGTAGTATAGTGAGTGGCAAGTACTGGGGGATTGATCGTTCTCTAGGGGAATAGTGTCGTTAGGATTGAAACTAATCTAACTAGGTCTAATGGTGAGGGATGATTCTTTTTGTATTTTTATATTTTTATGAAAGCAAGTAAAATATCTCGGGTATTGGAAGAGTGGGCGGAATTAGTTGCTAGCCAACTAAAATAAAATAAAATAACAAGAAAGTAAATGGTAGGAACTTCTTATATGGAGAAAACGTGTTTACTTAGATTTCATTACTCCATAGTTATCTTTTATTGATTAATTGGTTTGTCACAATTGCGTGGATGAAGGGTTGCATTCCTTAATACCATTCGTGGGGCCATGTACGATCTTCCCCAACTCTATAAGCTTCTATCTCTTCTTATGACGACACGTTTAGTATCCTATCATGGCCTCATAAATAGTTACTTATGCATTTAATACAACCAATAAAACCGTAGTACGTACACATCCGATTACGTTTCTTAAGACGTTCAAGCAAGTTACCATATAGAAGATTAGTCAGTTTTCTTAAGCCTAACGCTAAAATCAATCACCCACAACAATCAATGACAAACCAACAATATAGTCAATAACTAAGTTTCATTAGATCTAAGCAAACACAAATAAACCTAAGCTAGCATGTTAACAGAAAGACAAGCATAAAAGATAATCAAACAACACATAGACATATTGAATGATTAAAGGATAACTTATCTTCAATTAAACATGGGCAAAGAAAGGGTATGAAACCCTTGGAAAAGGTTTGAAATTCGAGCTAGGGTTTATGTGTGTGTTACACCAAAAGGTCCTCCTCTTATGAATGAAAAATCCAAAAATATATATAGAATTACATAGCTGACGGCGTCACCTTTTGGGTCGTGACGCCGTCTGATCGCCGTATGGATTGCCTAGATCCACTTCTGACGTCGTCTAGTTCAAATTGGCTCTGGGGCGTCTCTCTTTAAGTTCATACGTGATGGCTTTGGTGAGTTAGAACGTGATGCCGTCACATGTTAATACCAAAATTCTTCTCTGGCGCGTTAAGTATAAAATGGCTATCCACTTCTTGATCAATGTTTGACGGCGTCACCTAGTGAACCTTGACGCCGTCGGGTACTGTTTCCAGCTTGGATTCTTGACTTTGTCGTTTTCTTCACTTTTTGCTCCAAAAACGTCCAAAATGCTTCATTTTTCAGAATTCTTCTCCAAAGTACCTAAATTGACAAAAGAAACGATTTGAGGTAATAAGTGATCATATTATCACGACTTAGGGCTTAAATGACTCCCTAAAAGCGTAACAAATTTCTCCTGACAGCTCCCACTTGGAAATGTCTCAAATAAATATGACGACATTGGTAAGCGTCTAGCAACAAGCCAATGCCCCCAGAAACACCTGAGTGTAGTTTCGTAAAGTCTCAGTTAAATGATTAAAAAATTTACTATCCCTTTTGTTAATACAAATAAACCATAAAAACGTTTATGTATATTTTACGGTCTTCTAATGTTTTGCCGATAACAAATGTAAAATCATTTTAACGAGATAAATAAAATACGTAATTGAGCCAAAAGTTTATTAACTCATTTCACTAAACAAATAAATCCTTAAACATGTTTAGATAATAGTTAACATAAAACCAAAACCATTTTTATAAAACATTTATAATGTTGGTTACTTACATTTTATAAAAATGCATGCTTGGTTAAACTTGAAATAGAAAAGACTTGGACTATCCATGAACCTTAAATCATAACCAAAGTCCACGATCCATGGATCTTGACCCATGACCCATTGCATGACATCTAAAATGTGTAATATCCATGACCCATTACCTAAAGTCTATAACCCATGACCCAAAGTCCATAACCCATGACCCAAGATGTCTTTAACATCAGGCATAGCATCACATATCCATGGATCATAACCCATAACCCAAAACCTAGTTTGTAACCCAAAATCCGGACTGGTTTACCCAGTATGCCGGATCCCTTGGAATACACTGGCTGGATCCCTTTGGAAAGGGATCCGCCTGATCCGGGTGAACAGTGCTTAGAAAGGCCTATAAATAGTGAGTCATTTCTCTCTTGCTTCACACACCTTTTAGACATATCTTCTCTCTATGTTCTAAACTCTCTAACCTCAGATCCAAGGATCTTTCTATGTAGTCTGTCTTTGTGATTCTCTAGGTTCCTCCTAAAGACGAGATCACGACCTCTCGAAGACTTATAAGCTCAAGACATGAGTTGCTAGGATTCTTCTTCTTTATAAGATCGCAGAAGTGTATCTTGTTATTCTTTCTTCTTCTCAAGGGTGTAGTAGATGTATTGAGTCGTTAAGTGTAAAAGGACGTTGGTTCCTTAAAGTGTGTTGTGCTAGATGTGTTGATTGGGTAGTGGTTCCTCTTTTGTAAAGGAACTTGGTATCTAGCCTTGTACCGAATAAAGTGTAGGCGACGAAGGTTTGGCTCTACCTCGTGGAAGAGTCCGGTATGTTGCTTTGTACTGGATAAAGTATATGCGATGTTGTGAAGGCTTCTCCGCGTGTGAAAGGAGTTTGTGTTGTGTAGTGATTACAGAACTCTAGAGTTGGGTACTCGGGGAGTGGAGTAGGGCAAGGAAGGTGTCCTTATAACTGAACCATTATAAATACTTGTGTTGTTGTTGTGTCTCTCTAAGTCTATCTCGTCGCTTAGTTTATATGCTTTCTTTACTATGAATATCCAACACGCCAAAACTAGATTGACATAAGTCGATCTTTTTAAAAAAACGAAGATTAATCGAGAAAACTATTCAACCCCCCCCTTCTAGTTTTCTACACATTTGTTTCCGAAACCGTGTTAAATATGGATATCGATCAAAGTCATTCCACAATTTAATGATTCTGTTTCTCCTTTGGGTGTAGCCACAAAAATATCTAATCAACCCCACGAGGGGCCCCAGTGGCATATTTCTTCAAAATTAATTGAAGGAACAAATTTTGTATTGAATGCACGTGTCATTCATGTAATTTACAACACTTCTGAAAATAGTCCTTATAGCTACTAGTTACGAATAACGACTATATTGAAGAAATGGGATCCACATACGTATGACCTGCTTGCATCTCAAGTCAAAGGATAAGTAAAGAAATTGCTTACATGATTCACTTGATGACAAAGATCCATAAAGTGAACATCCTGTTAGTTAGGGTAGTCCGATATGCAAATTTTTGAATATCATGTGAGTTTGGCGGGACACTTCCGTAATATTCAAAGAATATTACCAATCAATCAGATTTATCTTAATTCAACTATATTCTCATATAGTTGATTAACGATAGACAATTTAGAATAATATAAATTGTTCACGGATTTGAACATGCAAATATAGTATACAACTTATTATTGAATGAAAATAACCATACCAATTACTTTAATTCATTATAAAAATAATAATTGTTTATCCCTTATCCAAATACTAAACACATATTTACATGAGACTATTAGCTAAACAAACTCCAATGATCTTAGCATGTTAAGTAAGTTTGCCCTTAGGTAAAGCCTTCGTAAAAGGATCAACTACATTGTCATATGTGTGAACTTTGAGTAGATTGATTTCACCAATTTCAATTTGTTCTCGAACATAGTGATATCATCTAGGATAGTGTCTGGTCCCTTTCATAACTCTAGGTTCATTGGCGATAATGATTGCTCCAGAATTGTCGCAATACATCTCCATTGGTTGTTCGTTTGAGGGATAACACCCAACCCATAAACAAATTTCCTAATCGAGACAGCTTCCACCGCAACTTCTGAAGCAACTATGTGCTCAGCTTCTGTTGCAGACATTGCAGTAGTGGTCTGCTTGGTAGTCTTTCAATCCACTGCGCCTCTATTGATAACGAAGCCATATACAGTCTGAGACTTTTTATCATCTCTATCGGTTTGATATCTGGCATTGAAGTAACCTTTAACTTTAAGCTCCGTCTCAGGATTTGCTCCATAAACAAGGAACATATCTCTAGTAGCTCTTAGATACTTGAGAATATTTTTCACATCAGTCCAGTGACTCTCACCTAGATTCTATTGAAATCGGCTTCTAAGATTTTAGGCAAACGCCACACCAGGTCTAGACGTCTAGTGCATCTTACCACATACATGATAAATCATATAGCCTAAGCATAAGGAACTCTCCACATATGCTCAACCTCAGTAGGTGTAGAAGCACATTGTGTACAATTCAAGTCAAGTCTTTCTTGCATTGGGATATTTCATTTCTTGGAATTTTCCATTCTAAATCTCTTTAAGATCTTATCAATGTAAGCACTTTGAGTTATTCCAATTAACCGCCTAGATCTATCTCTATAGATCTTGATTCGAAGGATATAAGTTACCTCTCCCATATCTTTCATAGGAAAATACTTTCCAAGGTAGGATTTTACTCCTTGCAACATTGGAATGTGATTTCCCATGATCAATATGACATCAACATATAAGATAAGGAAAGTAACATTACTCCCACTAGCCTTTTGGAATACACATGGCTCATCAAGATTTTAAGAGAAACCAAATCCTTGATTTCCTCATCAAATCTCTAATTCCATTGCATTAATATTTGCTTTAATCCATAAATAGCTCGTTTAAGCTTGCATACACGCTTTGGATGTTTTGGATTAACAAATCCTTCAGGTAGTACCATAAATATATCTTCTTCTATGCGACCATTCAAGAAGGCAGTTTTGACATTCATTTGCCCAATATCATAGCCATAGCACACAACTATGGCTATAAGAATCCTAATGGCTTTAATGTCTGCTACATGAGAGAAGGTTTATTCATAGTCAACCCAAAGGTTTGAGTATAACCCCTCACTACAAGACGAGCCTGATAGGTGTGTACCTTGTCACCATGCCAGTATTTTTCTGGAAGAGCCACTTGTTACCAACGACTTTAGCATTAGGAGGAAGGTCTACCTCTTCCCAGAATTCATTATCATGCATGGATTGCATCTTCACATTCATATCAGATTCATGATATGATATAGCAGCTTTATACTTAGTAGGTTCATTAAGATCCCCTAAACTATACTCCTCAACTTCTACATTTAGACATAATCGTTCAAGAACACGACGTATCCTTTCGGACCTACTAATGTGAATTACTTCAAGTGGAGGTGTGAGACTTTCTTGCTCCACTTGATGTAATCTAGTATTTTCAGAAGGAGATGTATCATCTTGAATTTCTTCAAGTTCTACTGCCCTCCCACTGGATTCTTGAGTGATGAGATTCTTTTCAAAGAACTCAGCATACCTCGCAACATAATTTTTTTTTCGGGTGGGAAGTAGAAGTATTATTGATGAGACGAAAAGTGTTACGCTTTTAGGGGGTCATTTAAGCCCTAATTCGTATAAATGTGATCAAATATTGCCCTAAATCGTTCCTTTTGTCATTTTAGGTACTTTTGAGAAGAATTCTGGAAAACATGCATATTCGGACGTTTTTGGAGCATAAAAGTGAAGAAAACGACAAAGTCTCAAAAGTTGAAGATTTACAACCTGACGGCGTCAGAAGTCACAAGGTGACGCCGTCATAAAGCCTTGACAAAAGAGTGGAAATCAATTTTCAAATGACGGGGCCAGAGGATTTAACACCTGACGCCGTCAGGTGTTGGGAAAAGTAGGCCGTCAGGAGTAAAGTTAAAGAGTGACGGCCCAGAAAGGTTTATAAGGTGACGGCGTCAGAAGTGGATCTAGGCCATCCGAGAAAACTATTGGCGACGAGCTGACGGCGTCAGCCCTTATAACCTGACGCCGTCAGAGTGTAAAATCTATATATAGTTTTCTAATTTTCATTCATTAGGGTGGAACTTTGTGGAGAACTTTTAGGTCAAACCCTAAAGATGAATTTCCTGTACTTTTTAGGGTTTCCAACCCTTGGAACCCTCATGCTTAATTAAAGATAAGTCTTCACTTTAATTCAATCAATATGTCTATGTGTTGGTTGATTATCTCTTTTGCTTGTCTTTTAATTAACATGTGTAGCTAAATTCTCTAGTGTTTGCTTAGATCTAATGAAACCTAACTATTAATTATTGGTTGATTGGTGTGTGTTTTTGTTTGTTGGGATGATTATTCCATCAATGTTAGGCTCAAGAAAACTGGCCAACCTCCTTTATGGTAACGTGCTTGAACGTCTTGGGAAACATGTAGCCAAGGCATACTAGGCTATTAAGGTAGTATTTAACGCATGAGCCACTGTTTACAACCCCTATGGTTGTGCCGTGCATGGCATAGGGCAAGATAAGAGCTCATAGAATTGGAGAGATATGTATGCCACTCCATGAGTAATTAGGAATACACCCTTCATCCACACAAGTAACACACATATCAATAACCGGTAAAAGATAGTTAGGGAGTAATGGAA
>LBNU01009345.1:25488-38082 GCA_014162995.1 Artemisia annua | reverse complement strand
TATATATATATATATATATATATGTATATATATAAACATAAGCTAAGCATGCAAACATATATATAGATTAAGTGATAAAACATGCAATCATAAGCATATATTAAACATAAGTAAGCAAGTTAACATCATAAGCAAGCATCCAAACAATTATCCAAGTAAGTTACAAGTACTTCCGAATATAAATCGGACAAATAGCACATAAATATCCATAACCAAATATCAAATATTGTTCAACAATCATAAGCAAGAAAATCTCCATAATTTCTTCTTCTTCCCAAACATACTCTTCAATGTCTTCCCAATGGATTTAAAGCCTCCTCGCATTTCTTCATGCATACTCTTTTGTCGGTTAAGCATCTCGGTTGTTTGTTCATGAAGTCTTTGGTTGGTTTGTGAGCGAGGAGATGGAGGGTGATACTCGGGATAGTCAAGATCCTCAAGATTATTAACGAATGTAGTGAATGACGGGGTACTAACACCTTGAGTGCTTTCCTCCTCATCGTCATCCTCTTGTCGAGATGATGAGCCGTGGAAATTATGACGATGAGATTTTCCCTTTTCACTACGAGTTCGCCGGGTTTGTTTTAGAGCGAGAGGACGCAAGGTAGGATAGATGGACTCATAGATGCTATCGTCAAGATCGGAATAGTTTTCGATGACATGACGGTAGAGACGAGTAAGGAACATTCCATACGGGAGATTAGCTTTTGGAGTTTTTCTTGCACACTCAATTGGCTTGATGAAGAAGTAGGCCAAATTGTAAGGTTGTTCGGTAACGATACAATACAACATATGAGCAAGGCACGCCGGGAGATGGTCACGGTGGCCTCCGGTACCGAACGCATTCTCACGAATGAGTTCTTCCCAACGCTTCATGTTGGGGCCTAATTCTTTCAGAAGAATTTGATTTTCACAGATTTCGACATTTTTGGATTTGATTTTGCGGGTGGTAGTGACACGTTGCAACCCAAGAAGTTGATGAATTTCGTCGGAAGTAGGAATGTCGGAAAGATAAGGACCAAAGGTTGGACGACAACGATGAAGAGAGTCAAGATCCCATTCATTGGTGAAAACGGCTTGACCTCTAAAAGGAATTTGAAGAATTTGACCAAATTGATCGAGAGTTAAGGTGATGAATTCGTGTTGGATCATGAAAGAGATGAAGACGACACCAAGGTCATCGGTTTGGACCGTGATTTGGCTATAGAAGTCGACAATGAAACGAGGGATGATGGGTTCATTTATTTCATAGAGACAATCGAAGTTGATGCTTGTGAACAAGTGATCAATGAAGTCGGATTGAGAATAGGCACGATCTACTACACGTCCTTCATGAACATTTCTGTAGGATACTAACAAACATATAACACGTATGGATTTGTGGTATGGATCGAATACTATAGAAAAGAGAGAAGAAATCTAGAGAGAGAAAGTAGAGAGAGAAAGATGGGAACCTTGAGAGAAAAAAAAAAGAAAAGAAAATAGATTATGAGAAGGTCCAACCCTCTCTAAGGATGGAGAGGGCTATTTATACTTACATACTTGTTGCCTCTATTAGGCTGTGGATCGGGCTGATAGTGGGTAAAGGCCCGACCCGACTCCACAAATACTAACTAATACTAATCTACTTACTAACTACTATTATAACTATTATTAATTCTACGAGCTACATGGATGCTAAATAGATACTCGGGGTGACCGAGTCTTCTTAAATAAAAACGTATTCCTAACAATCTCCCCCTAAGGGAGGTCACCCCGGAAATACATATGTTAAACTTTGAAGTCCAGCATCTAGATCTTTGTCGTTGTCTTTGTAGCTCGTAGCCTTTTGATTCTTCATTGAAATGAACTTTGTACTTTCAGCAGCGGACTCAAGATGACTTGCTTGATGTGTAGGATGATCTTTGGCATTTCTTCGTGTTCATCATCCAAATTAAGCAGCTTCAAGTCATCTTTGAGTGGAAGTGTCTCTTTGTGATGTTGTGATTGTCTTAGTGTTGTCATGCTCACCCTTTTCTGGATCATGATCTTCTACATCAGAGTTGTGGAAGCATAGTTGAAGCCCATTCCTTGATCATGATTTCTTTAGATTTGATGTTGAAGTGTGAGCATGAGGTGATGAATCGGCATCTTTTCAGCTATCAGCATCAATCGTCAACTTCTTTGTCTCTGGTGGGAATACGCCTTTCCAACATGCCCATACATCTTTGATGAGTGAATTTCCATGGTTGAGTCGGTCTGAATACTCCTTTTCGATGTTGGTATGAGCATGTGGAACTAGAGTGATGGTGGTGAAAATGATAAGTTTGGTATATTGAGCTGCATAAAACTTGGTTAATAATAAACATACCAGTACTTACAAGTTCGGACTTTGAGATCGTCAACAGCATAGTGTGAAGACTTTCTCTAATCCTTACCAAGGCCGTTCCTAATCGGATGCCCCCGAAAGGGCTTTCACTGACATACCAAAGTACACCAACGATTAGGTGAGTCGCTGGAGATCACCCCACGACTGTAGACCATTTGAAACACCACCATACATACTAAGCGTAATCTACGAGAGATTACCGAAGTGACCTGCTGTCAGGNAGTTGTGGAAGCATAGTTGAAGCCCATTCCTTGATCATGATTTCTTTAGATTTGATGTTGAAGTGTGAGCATGAGGTGATGAATCGGCATCTTTTCAGCTATCAGCAGCAATCGTCAACTTCTTTGTCTCTGGTGGGAATACGCCTTTCCAACATGCCCATACATCTTTGATGAGTGAATTTCCATGGTTGAGTCGGTCTGAATACTCCTTTTCGATGTTGGTATGAGCATGTGGAACTAGAGTGATGGTGGTGAAAATGATAAGTTTGGTATATTGAGCTGCATAAAACTTGGTTAGTAATAAACATACCAGCACTTACAAGTTCGGACTTTGAGATCGTCAACAGCATAGTGTGAAGACTTTCTCTAATCCTTACCAAGGCCTTTCCTAATCGGATGCCCCCGAAAGGGCTTTCACTGACATACCAAAGTACACCAACGATTAGGTGAGTCGCTGGAGATCACCCCACGACTGTAGACCATTTGAAACACCACCATACATACTAAGCGTAATCTACGAGAGATTACCGAAGTGACCTGCTGTCAGGGCTGTTTGATGTTGACCCTGGCAGGAGTTTCCACTCAATCACTGGGAAATACATATGTATATTCCCTCATAAGTGTTCTTGGCAGATTGCTAAGATCTGCGTAGGACTCAAAATATTACAACTGGTGTCCTTAATGTTGAACAACCAGTGTAGAAGTATCAAGTGTTCCTATGAGATCTTTTGATGCATCTCGTGGCTCTAGACTCGATAAGTGCACATTGGTTATCCTATGTGGAGACTAGGGAGGGGTATCCTGTTTCAATATCAACTAGCTCTAAGAGACAAGTTGATAGATTACACCGGTTCCCCGTGAGAATGAAACAAGCTCTTTAAAGAGAACTTGAGTGGCTGGAAGGTTTAGTGCAGTGCGTCACTGGGTCCATGACGTCTTGTCTTCAATACCGGTGTTACCTTAGTAACAACCAGTAGCAGATGTGTTAAACCCGGTTTCTGCCCTAAGGTTGAATAATTGGAGGGCTATTTCTTTTCACCCTTTTCTCAATTCATTTCTTTTTAATTCTTCAACTCCTTCAGTGCTTACCAAGACTTCATAACTAGAACCTTGTTGGGTTTGTTCCAGTCCTAGCTCCATCTCAATCGGCACTTTTCCCTTTCTCACTTATCTCCTTTTTTTTCAATCATTCCTAAGGACTTCTAATCTATCTATTGGATTGTCCCTGGGAAGATCCCTCCGGTTCTGGTGGATCATGGGAGCATGTACCTAACCTTACCATCCTTATAACTCCATGCTTTAAAGTAAAGTGGTCGGTCTTTTGGTATCTTTCCACAATCGCCATATAACCAAATCATTGAAAATTCTCTCAAAGTGTTTATGATTAAGAAACACATTTTGTTAACACTTTGAGAGTTTTGTAGCTTTTCAAATGCTCCCCCTTAACATGTGCTCATAGGTTTAAGATAGAAATTTGCACATGTCGGGGTGAGTTGCACTTATTTGAATTGATCTGCTCTCAATAGACATATACGCTAGGGACACGTTTGCGTTGCTTAGTTAAAGGGATCCATTATCAGCTTTTAGGTGATAACTAGCCCTAATAATTAACTTGAAGTTGTTAACATTCCTTAAAAAGGAAGTTAGACCCGTCAAAGTATACATCTACGAAGAGTTTCTCGAAACGGTACTTTCTACTTAGGCCAGTCCTCTTCGAGACACGCTTACATCACTGGTTAGACCAGCTTGAAATTATTACCCGGCCAGGACTAGTCCTTTCGATTCACGCCATTTCATGTTTCGTCAATTCATGAGTCAAATCTGAGTCGTAATCAATTCACGGTTTCTACTTGTTATTGTAAAAGCACGTGAAAGACTCTTAGCCACTTGCTCCCCCTCAATATGTGCATCTTGATTGATTCAATTTGAAAGTTTTTAAAACTTTAGCACATACGGGAAAGTGAACATTTGAGATCATTTATTCACCATTTATACACTTGCTCCCCCTCAATATGTGCTTTGATTAAAATTCAAAGACTTCCAGAAATTTAGCACATACGGGAGAGCGAACCTTTGAGTCCAAAAACATCACGTTTAAAATCAGATTTCATATTTAAATCACATTCTCTCCCCTGATCAAAAAGTTCAAATCTTTTGAGATTTTGTGATCACAATTGATTTAAATGATTTTAGAAGAAAATTGGGAGAAAACGTGATAAAAGTTTTAACATTTACTGATTTTGAGAAACTTTTTCACTGCTGCTGGTGCACAAAGTTTTTAAAGGTGCAGAAATTTTGAGCAAATACGCTCCCCCTCAATTAATGACCCGTTTTCAATTTAACGTGTTGTGGTCATTAAGTTGAGCGGCAAGGTATTTGTGAAAATTTAAGTCCAATAGCCACCTTGTAAACCACAAAAACTCTCTTGAAGAATTGTAAAAGAGAGAGATTTTGGGATGAAAGAAGACTTCTCTTCTTTTTCTAGAAGTGATGCACTGAAACGTACATCAAATCGAGGCAACATGGATATAAAGTAAGCCATGCCCGAGTGAACTTCACCCGGTGAGAGGAACAACCGTCTTTGAGGCCTCGATGACATGGCAATGTTTTCCCCATGGATAAGAGCGGGTTGCTATCTGAAGTAATAGCAAGCCATGATGACATGTTTAAGATGAAACTATTTTTTGTATTTTTATTTTTTTCAGATTTTTATGGTTTTTCTAGGTTTTTATATTTTTGTATTTTTCTTTTAGGTTTTAATGACTATGTACGAGGATATTTGAAGCGAATCCATTACTCATCATTATCCTCCTGAAGACTTTTGAGTGACTCAGGAGAGATACTCTTCATTCCAAGACGAGGAAGAATGAATTGAAACCGTTCTCTGGGAAGTGCTTTAGTGAAGATGTCAGCCAGCTGAAATTCTGTCCTTACAAAGTAAAGTTCCACAATTCCCTTTTCCACTTGTTCCCTGATGAAATGATGTCGAATATCAGTGTGCTTCGATCTGGAGTGTTGGACGTTGTTGTAGCAAAGAGCAATTGCACTTTTGTTGTCACAGTACATCGGGATTTTGTTGTACACAAAGCCATAGTCAGATAATTATGATCTCATCCAAAGGATTTGAGCACAGCAAGATGACATGGCAATGTATTCAGCCTCAGTGGAGGAAATGGACGTACTCATTTGCTTCTTTGATGACCAGCTAACCAGCTTATCTCCTAGAAATTGAGCACCACCTGAAGTACTTCGACGAGTATCTTGACACCCCGCATGATCAGCATCAGAATAGGCAGTGAGAGCCATAGCAGTGTCTTTAGGATACCAAAGGCCCATGTGAATCGTCCCTTGAAGATACTTGAAGATCCTTTTGACTGCTTCTAAGTGCTTTTTAGTGGGTTTGGATTGATAACGAGCACACATGCAAACAGCAAATAGAAGATCTGGCCTGCTAGCGGTGAGGTACATTAATGATCCAATCATGCTACGGTACTTTGTTTGGTCAACTGGAGCCCCATCAACATCCTCATCCAGTTTTGACCTCTCTACCATTGGGGTGTCAACAGAATCACATGATTCAAATCCAAATTTCTTCAAGATTTCAGTAGCATACTTGGATTGATTGATGAATATACCGTGGGGATTCTGAGAAATTTGTAATCCCAAGAAAAATGACATTTGCCCCATCATGGACATTTGAAATTCTGTACTCATCTCTTGTGAAAAACGATCACATTCCAATGGATCTGAAGAAGCGAAAATAATGTCATCCACATATATCTGAACGTGGAGTAGATGCTTGCCCGATTTTCTGGTGAACAATGTAGGATCAACCACACCCTTAGTGAATTTGTTGGCTAGAAGGAAGTTGGATAGAGTATCATACCACGCTCTGGGTGCTTATTTAAGTCCATAAAGTGCCTTCTTCAAGCGATAGACATGATTAGGGCGTTCAGGATCAACAAACCCTTCTGGTTGACTTACATATACCACCTCCTTTAATTTACCATTAAGAAATGCAGTCTTCACATCCATTTGGTAGACAATCATGTTCTGACTGGCTGCGTTGGCAAGAAAGATTCTGATGGCCTCAATTCTAGCTACTGGTACGAATGATTCCTCAAAGTCAATGCCTTCTTCTTGTCTGTATCCTTTGGCCACTAGCCGAGCCTTGTTTTTCAGAACTTCACCATATTCGTCAAGCTTCACTTTGAAGATCCACTTGAGAGCGATAATCATAGCACAGTCGGGAGGAGGCACTAATTCCCAAACATCAAGTCTGTCAAATTCATGGATTTCATCTTGCATTGCAGTGAACCAGGATGTCTTAGTCAAAGCTTCTTTAAAGTCCTTTGGTTCGGTCTTAGACAGTATGGAGCTGACGAAGCACCATAAGGCATCCGTGGCAAGTTGTCTACGTGTGGATACGGGCCGAGATGGATTACCAATGATGTTGTCAATTGGGTGATCGTTTCTCCATTTTCTGATATGCTTATGAAGTTGATGATTGAGGACTGATGTAGCAGTATTAGAATCTTCCGAAGAGGTTGCCACATTGGATGGATCAGGGGCAAATATGTTGACAAAAGGTTCATCAGGTGGTTGAGCAAAGGGATTCACTTCAAAAGAATTTTCAGATGCGGCTCCTTGAGGAATTGAAGAAGTTTGATCAAAGTGAGCGGGTTGGGTATGACTGGATGATGGAGCATTTTAACTAAGAGAGATGGAAATGGAAGGCTCATTTGTAGATTGAGGTGCATCATTAGCAGCAGCATCAGAACCTATGACTTGTGATTCAGGTTCAACCATCTGTTGAGGTTCAAAATACTCATCATACATTGGATCAAATAATTTCTTCAAGTCCTCACTAGTAGGTGGTACATAAGGAGCATCAGTGGTGGAGGAATGTACAAGTCCCGAACTAATTGGTCCAGGAGTCAAAAAATTAGTTGCGGGTCCAGAACTGGAGTATTCAGGAACTGTGTGCTCGGACAGCTCATCAAACGTGACATGGATAGTTTCCATGATTTGTCGGGATCTTTTGTTGTAGATTCGATAACCCTTCTTGTTTGGTGCGTAGCCAACAAAATTCCAATATCAGCTTTTGCCTTGAGCTTTCCCAAGTCTTCACTATCGTTGGTGGGGTAACATAGTGTACCAAAGACTCGAAGAAATGAGATCAGGTTTTCTCTCGTGCACTAGCTCATATGGGGTTTTGTTGTGAAGAGGATGTATCAGTGATCGGTTTTGAGTGTAACAAGCAGTTGCAATTGCCTCTCCCCAGAGGAACATAGGAGCTTTGGAGAATATCAGCATGGTTCGTGCGGCCTCTACAAGGGTACGGTTTCGTCTTTCAATGACTCCATTCTGTTGAGGTGTTCGAGGTATACTCCTTTGATGACTAATTCCAAGATCTTCATAAAATTGATTAAGTTGCTGATTAACAAACTCAGTTCCGTTATCTGTGCGGACGAATCTGACAGTTTTATTTAGTCCAACTTGCAGCTTCTTGATCAGTTTGATAATGATTTCAGGTGTCTCGTCTTTGGATCTGAGGAACTTAACCCATGTAAACCGAGAGTAGTCATCTACGATCACTAACACATATCTCTTTCCAAAGATACTTTGCACTTTCTTTGGACCACACAGATCCATGTGAAGGGTATGAAGAACTTCCATAATGGTGTTGATCATTTTGGGTTTGTGTGATTGCTTCTTGCTTTTACCTAGCTGACAAGCAGAACAAAGGTGTTCCTTTTCATATTTAAGCTGAGGCATGCCTCGAACAAGATCTTTACGAGTGAGCTCATTGATGGTACCGAAGTTCAAGTGATTCAAACGACGATGCCACAAACATGACTTGTTCTTGGATGCCTTAGACAATAAGCAAATAGGTGATGAATGCATCATGTCTTCAATGGATATTGTGTAGAGGTTTGAGCCACGTCTACCTTTCAGAAGATCCACACCATCCAATTTTCTAACAAAACAAGTGTGTTTTCTAAAGGCTACTTCAAGATCTGAATCACAAAATTGATCAACGGAGAACAAATTGTGCCCAAGACCTTCTACATAGTATACCCTAGAAATTACGCTGTTGCCAAACACATAATCTCCATAACCCATTATAGTACCAAAATGATCATTCCCGAATCTAACAGTCCCGATAAACTTTTTCACAAAATTTCTGAGCNTCAATGGATATTGTGTAGAGGTTTGAGCCACGTCTACCTTTCAGAAGATCCACACCATCCAATTTTTCTAACAAAACAAGTGTGTTTTCTGAAGGCTACTTCAAGATCTGAATCACAAAATTGATCAACGGAGAACAAATTGTGCCCAAGCCCTTCTACATAGTATACCCTAGAAATTACGCTGTTTCCAAACACATAATCTCCATAACCCATTATAGTACCAAAATGATCATTCCCGAATCTAACAGTCCCGATAAACTTTTTCACAAAATTTCTGAGCCGCGAGCGATCCCCAGTCATATGTTTTGAGCAGCCTGAGTCCAAATACCACAGGACAATTTGTACAACCTGCATTTGAAACCAGACAGATATGGATAACTGAAAAACGTGGATCCCCAAACACAAGTGGGATCCGATTGGTTAGCACAAACAGAAGTGAAAGGTTTAATAGTATCATTAGTTATATCATGACCTGCGAGGGCACTAGACTTATGGTTGTTGCATTGTGTTTCTAAAGGAAAAGTCCTGCCAGTATCCTTCCATACCCTAACATTGGTAGGCCTAAACTTGGGCAGTTTAGTTAACGGGCATTGACTTCCTAAAGTAAATTTTCTTCCAGTGGGTCTCCAATGATAGCCAACATTAGAAAACTTCCTTCCTGTTGCTTTCCAAGCACGGTTTTCAATGTTTTTATTCAAAGCATTATTGATTGAGAGTAATTTAGAAGCATCCAAAATTGTCTTAACACACTCATCGTGATTACCAGAAATTAAAAAGTCATTACAGATCTTACAAGTAGCATTAGAATTCGAATTAATTATAGTACGCCTAGAGCTAATACTAGAATCAACACGATTCACATAATTCAGATCAGACTTATTGTTCCTAAGGTGGTCTTCTACTTTCTTCCCTTGAGCACTCTTAGCTGGCGAAGTCTTATCATTCCTTGTATTGCAACTAGGCTTTGACCCGCTAGCTTTAGTGACAATTTTTACTCCTGTAGAATTAATGATGGGAACATTAGATCATGGTATGTTTGATTATTGGTATGAGGTGTGTTAAGTTCAGATGATCTCAAGGGTACATTAAAGGCAACACGCTTGTTCTTATCCTTAGAGGATGGTTCATTAACCTTATCACGCATGCAAAAAGCTTTGGGACATGTAACAGTGGCATAATCTAAGAGTTCATATGATCTATTGGTGAGATAATAAACATCAAGGATGGCATTATCAGCAGGTCTCACCATTCTAACCTCTTTAATAGTCTCACAAAGCATGTCTAGGCAATCCTTAAGATACCTAAGGTACTCACTATGGACAAACGCATTATTCTTAAGGGGAAGAGGAATAGTTACGGCATCACATGCATTTCCTTTAGATTTGCCAACCATGGGGAGCATTCTCTCTTTCGCTTGAGTCTTTAGATTCTCAATTTCTTTTAACAAAGACGTTATTTTCTCATTGGTTTTATCACGTGAGATCTTAATCGAATCATGTAACTCTTTGTAATGTTGTTTGACCTTTGAGTTTTCAGCTTGAAAACAATCATTTTCATATTTGAGATGTTCGATGATGTTTTGGAGTTGAAAATTTTGAGAATCTAAACACAAAGCATTACAAAGAGTTACATGATTCGATTAAGATCTCACGTGATTCTTAACATCAAGGATGGCATTATCAGCAGGTCTCACCATTCTAACCACTTCAATAGTCTCACAAAGCATGTCTAGGAAATCCTTAAGATACCTAAGGTACTCACTATGGACAAACGCATTATTCCTAAGGGGAAGAGGAATAGTTACGGCATCACATGCATTTCCTTTAGATTTACCGACCATGGGGAGCATTCTCTCTTTCGCCTGAGTCTTTAGATTCTCAATTTCTTTTAACAAAGACGTTATTTTCTCATTGGTTTTATCACGTAAGATCTTAATCGAGTCATGTAACTCTTTGTAATGTTGTTTGACCTTTGAGTTTTCAGCTTGAAAATAATCATTTTCATATTTGAGATGTTCGATGATGTTTTGGAGTTGAAAATTTTGAGAATCTAAACACGGAGGTTTCTAAGGTTCAATCACATCACTCTTGTGAGATTTCAATTGGGCAATTTGAGCCCTCAGTTTTCGAATCGTGTTAGTGTGAGCTTGAATCTTTTTATCACGTTTGGCAATTTACCGACCATGGGGAGCATTCTCTCTTTCGCCTAAGTCTTTAGATTCTCAATTTCTTTTAACAAAGACGTTATTTTCTCATTGGTTTTATCACGTGAGATCTTAATCGAGTCATGTAACTCTTTGTAATGTTGTTTGACCTTTGAGTTTTCAGCTTGAAAATAATCATTTTCATATTTGAGATGTTCGATGATGTTTTGGAGTTGAAAATTTTGAGAATCTAAACACGGAGGTTTCTGAGGTTCAATCACATCACTCTTGTGAGATTTCAATTGGGCAATTTGAGCCCTCAGTTTTCGAATCGTGTTAGTGTGAGCTTGAATCTTTTCATCACGTTGGCTAATTCAAAATGTGCATCAAATTCTAGAGCATCCGAAGATGTCTTGACATTTGAGGTTTTAATTCTTTCTTCTAAATGTTGATACTTTAATTGCAAATTAAGATTATCAACTTCTAGTTTTGAAAAATGCTTGACCATGTTATCATGGTCATCGTTTTGAGTTTTTTCACGCAATTTTAAATTCTCCCCCTCAAGCTCAACAACACGATTTTGGAAAACATTCAATGCAACAGACATTTCATGAAATTGGCAAGCATTTATGGAAGAATCAGTAACAGTATAAAACACATCTTGAGCAATGCACTTAGCAATTAAATTATCATACATGATGAAAGTATTCTTCCTAGCAATTTCAATATGTTGAAGGTCTATTACAGTTTGTTTTCCTTCAAGTTCCAGACTTTTAAACACATCTTTCATTTCATTAATCTCAGATTTAAGAGACGTTTGCATGTTCTCAAAATGTTCCTTGATTTGTTTAAAAAACGGAATTACTTCAGTAAGATGACACTCTTTAGTTACTTCAAACCCCCTTTCGCCCTCAGTAATTCCCGTTGGTGTAATTCTCTTTTTACATGTTTTATCAAATTCAGCAAACATTTGATACAGAACGTATATGCTAATAAGAGTATTACATTGAGTGGGAAGAGCTAATTGAACTAGGTGCATTGGCGTATTGGGAGGATACACCGTTGGAGTAGCAATCTTAAGGGGAGTAGTGGTCTTAAGCTTTTCAGCTTTCATTTTCTCATCATCTAAGGACCAAAAAATCTGTTCTGGCGTTAACCTAGTTTGGGGCATAAAAATCGTCAATCGATTCTGTTCATAGTAATTATGTGGCTTGATATTGACACAGTTTCTAACGCACTTAGGATCCTTTAATTTATTCTCAAGTCTTTCTCTATTTACGGACTCAATTTCGTAAATTTCCTCATAATTACGCACATCGGGAGGGGCATGATCAGGTGTAAGCATCACATTAGCATCATATAAGGCAGGTTGAGTGACACTAACGCTTCTAAGAAAATTAGTTTTAGGCACTCCTACATCCTTATTGCTATGTTCATCACGTAACTTAATGTGTGATGCGCGTGGATTGCAACACGCACTACGTTTTACTTCTCGAGGGATCTCGAGAAGCTTGCAATCCCCACCAGGCAGTGTACCTGACCGATGTAGTATAGTGTAGTGGCAAGTACCGGGGGATTGATCGTTCTCTCACAGGGAATAGTGTTCGTTAGGCTAAAGGTTACTCTAATCTAGGTCTAAGGGTGGAGGAAGATTCTTTTTGTATTTTT
>LBNU01009340.1:52746-65842 GCA_014162995.1 Artemisia annua | reverse complement strand
GAGCTCAATGGTCTTTCGATAGCCAAGGTGGCTAGGTCGGGAATACTCTCCTAAGGTGCGGGGTCTAGGAGGATGGTTTGGTTGTGGTGGGTGGTTTGGTTGAATTAGGTTGTTGGGATCAAGGATGTTACCACCTTCCATGATGGCGGATGGTAAAGATTACGAACAAAAACATGAAGAAAAAGATAGACTAAAGAAATTCCTAGAAAATAAAATAAAAATCTCGCTAGAAAGGAATCTAGTGATTAGACCTAAAGAAATAAAAATTCTACCTAAACAATAACTATTCCCCGGCAGCGGCGCTAAAAACTTGATGCGTGGTTTTGTGACCTTACAACAGGTTTTACCTCTCGAGGGATCTCAAGTGGCTTACAACCCCACCAGGCAGTGTACCTGACCGATGTAGTATAGGATAGTGGTAAGTACGGGGGATTGATCGTTCTCTCACAGGGAATAGTGTTCGTTAGGATAGAAAAACTACTCTAATAGGTCTAAAGGTGGATGGAAGATTCTTTTTATATTTTTATATTTTTATGAAAGCAATTAAAATCTCGGTTTTTAGAGGAAGGGCGGAATTAGTTGCTAATCAACTAACCCAAGTTTACTACTTATGCAAATTAAAATAAAATAAATATCTAAACTATTGTGGTTGTGAAAACAATATGGAGAAAATTGTGTTTACACTTGGGTCACACTTGCATCGATTATTGGGCGGATATCTTCTACAATCACAAAGTCGGTGACATAGGTAATGTTTCCTACATAAACCGGTAATCCTTTAACTCTTCCCGTGAAGTTACTAATCCATCCTTTATCAGGGAATATCCTATACCCAAGTTGATTCTTCATTATCAAGTTGTATTGGGCTCTATTCATGGTGTCAATGGGCGATCTAGGGTCAATGTACGCTTTCCAAATATGCAAATGCCCGATGTTACATGGTATGTTTAGATTAGATGGATCGCCCACCTTGAAAATTGGGTCACCTAGGATGTATGGGGTCTCGGAGTCATCGAATAGATCCTTATGATATGCTCGCTCTTCTTTAGTGGGTAACCTATTGAAGTAATCCTCCTCCTCTACTTCTTCTATTTCGCTAGCCTTAGCCTTCCTATCATCCCCTAATTCCTTACTCTCATCCTTTGATTCACTATCATTCTCACTCCTATCAATTGGTCTAATGGTCACAACGTTGACGAAGTGGACATGTTTGGATGAAGAGGGGTCCTTGATTTGTGGTTCGCTATTGGTGTTTCTAGCGTCCTTTTGTGGGGGTGACAGCACTTTGTTTTTGAGGGCTTTCAACAAGTTGTCAATTTTATTGGTCATCTCTACTTGTTGTTGATTGAATTCGGATGTGAATTTAGCTATGCGAGCTTCTTGAGATGCCATAAAATTGGACATCAATCCTTCAAAGTTGTTGGTACTACCATAGTTGTTGGAAGGATTGTTGTTGAAGGTACGGTTTGAGGAATTACCGTTGGATTGAAACCGGTTAGGTGGGTTGGAAGAATTGTTTTGGGGTGCGTTTTGGTTTGACTTCCACCTAAGGTTGGGGTGATTTTTCCATGAGGGGTTGTATGAATCTCCATAAGGGTTTGGCTCGGGTTTGAAAGTGTACCACTTATCTCCCGCTCCGTCGGTACGCGTGGATGCGTAGTCCGCAAAAGCTTGTTCGGGGAGTTCCATGCAATCACGAGTGTCGTGGGGACCACTACATAATTCGCACGAAGAAGTGATTTTGTTCACTTGGCTTGAAGGTTTAGGAGCTTCGTAGGATTTCATGAGAAACTTGACTTGGTCTTCAAGTTCTATGATCCTACGGTCGGAAGTGCTTGAATTATTCGAAGGCAAAGATATTGCCTTGACCGTTTTATTCAAATCACGGGGATCATTCCAACTTTCGTTGTCATATAGAGCAAGATCTTCTAGGAGATCCCATGATTGTTCCGCACTTAGATCACGTAGCTTGCCACCGGCCGCTTGGTCAATGGTTTGCCTCGTGTGGAGATTGATGTGGTCATAGAAGATTTGGACTTGGAGCCAAAGGTCTATGCCATGATGAGGGACTTTTTGGAGTAAGTCCTTGAATCGAGTCCATGCCTCGTAGAGGGTTTCGCCTTGGCGTTGTTGGAACGCCAAGATATCATTCCTTAGCTTGGTAGTTCTCCCCGGTGGGAAAAATTGAGCAAGGAAACGAGTTGTGAGATCGTCCCAAGAGGTGATGGATCCTGCGGGAAGTCGCTCAAGCCATTGACTAGCTTGGTCCCGTAGAGAGAATTGGAAGAGACGCAATCGGGTCGTCTCTCGAGTTGCAACATCAAGGTCTATGGAATCTACGATTTTGAGGAAATCCTTGAGATGTTGGTTTGGATCTTCGGAACGAAGTCCATGGAATGCGCATCCGCTTTGCACCAACCGGATGGTGTCGGATCGCAAGGGAGTGACATTGGCTCCTTGAGTGAGCTCAATGGTGTTTCGATAGCCAAGGTGGCTAGGTCGGGAATACTCTCCTAAGGTGCGGGGTCTAGGAGGTTGGTTTGGTTGTGGTGGGTGGTTTGGTTGAATTAGGTTGTTGGGATCAAGGATGTTACCACCTTCCATGATGGCGGATGGTAAAGATTACGAACAAAAACACGAAGAAAAAGATAGACTAAAGAAAATCCTAGAAAAAGAAAATAAAAATCTCACTAGAAAGGAATCTAGTGAGTAGACCTAAAGAAATAAAAATTCTACCTAAACAATAACTATTCCCCGGCAGCGGCGCCAAAAACTTGATGCGTGGTTTTGTGACCTTACAACAGGTTTTACCTCTCGAGGGATCTCAAGAGGCTTACAACCCCACCAGGCAGTGTACCTGACCGATGTAGTATAGGATAGTGGTAAGTACGGGGGATTGATCGTTCTCTCACAGGGAATAGTGTTCGTTAGGATAG
Source organism: Artemisia annua (assembly GCA_014162995.1). Classification (NCBI taxonomy): domain Eukaryota; kingdom Viridiplantae; phylum Streptophyta; class Magnoliopsida; order Asterales; family Asteraceae; genus Artemisia; species Artemisia annua. The sequence continues at coordinate 62,906 of LBNU01009340.1, read as the reverse complement.
AAAAGCTACTCTAATAGGTCTAAGGGTGGAAGGAAGATTCTTTTTGTATTTTTATATTTTTTTGAAAGCAATTAAAATCTCGGTTTTTAGAGGAAGGGCGGAATTAGTTGCTAGTCAACTAACCCAAGTTTACTACTTATGCAAATTAAAATAAAATAAATATCTAAACTATTGTGGTTGTGAAAACAATATGGAGAAAATTGTGTTTACTTAGATTTCATTACTCCCTAACTATCTTTTACCGGTTAATTGATATGTATGTTACTTGTGTGGATGAAGGGTGTATTCCTAATAACTCATGGAGTGGCATACATATCTCTCCAATTCTATGAGCTCTTATCTCGCCCTATGCCATGCACGGCACAACCATAGGGGTTGTAAACAGTGGCTCATGCGTTAAATACTACCTTAATAGCCTAGTATGCCTTGGCTACATGTTTCCCAAGACGTTCAAGCACGTTACCATAAAGGAGGTTGGCCAGTTTTCTTGAGCCTAACATTGATGGAACAATCATCCCAACAAACAACAACACACACCAATCAACCAATAATTAATAGTTAGGTTTCATTAGATCTAAGCAAACACTAGAGAATTTAGCTACAGATGTTAATTAAAAGACAAGCAAAAGAGATATTCAACCAACACATAGACATATTGATTGAATTAAAGTGAAGACTTATCTTTAATTAAGCATGAGGGTTCCAAGGGTTGGAAACCCTTAAAAGTACAGAAAATTCGTCTTTAGGGTTTGCCCTAAAAGTTCTCCACAAAGTTCCACACTAATGAATGAAAATTAGAAAACTATATATAGATTTTACACTCTGACGGCGTCAGGTTATAAAGGCTGACGCCGTCAACTCGCCGCCATTAGGTTTCTCGGATGGCCTAGATCCACTTCTGACACCGTCACCTTATAAAACCTTTTGGGCCGTCACTCTTTAATTTATAACCTGACGGCCTACTTTTCCTAACACCTGACGGCGTCAGGTGTTAATTCCCAAATTTTCTCTGGCCCGTCATTTGAAAATTGATTTCCACTCTTTTGTCAAGGCTTTCTGACGGCGTCACCTTGTGACTTCTAACGCCGTCTGGTTGTAAACCTTCATCTTTTGAGACTTTGTCGTTTTCTTCACTTTTATGCTCCAAAAACGTCCGAATATGCATGTTTTCCAGAATTCTTCTCAAAAGTACCTAAAATTACAAAAGGAACGATTTAGGGCAATATTAGATCACATTTATACGAATTAGGGCTTAAATGACCCCCTAAAATCGTAACACTTTTCGTCTCATCAATACGCCGTATTGGATGGCTGTTGATAAATACTATGGAATATTATAATCATGGACCTTATTGTCACGACCCGCCCGCTCGATAGAGTCATTTCCAAGGTTGGTCAGGATTCCGGATTATTCTACACTTTCTTAGAAGACTCTATGGAATTCTATTGAAATGCAAGAATGTCTTGGAAGCCCGTGGAAGATGATAGAAGGTGTTGAAAGTCCTAGAAGCTCTTGGAAGCACTATAAACTCTTGGAAGTTCTAGAAACTTCCTGGAACCTTGTAGAATCATGTACATAGTAGTATAAATAGAGGTTGCCTCATTTGAGGAAGATACCTCTCAAATCACTTGTAATCTCTTGTAAAGTTCTCTCAAGTAATACAAGGTATTTCCCCGTTCCACTTATTTTCTTTAGAGCTAGTTTTCTAGATCATTGAGTGTTCGAGCAAGGCTGACTTTGTCGAGACTAAGTGCCGCACGGAAGAACCTTATAGGGACAAGTCCGTGACAAGTGGTATCAGAGCCAAGTCGATTCAAAGAGATGGCGAATGAATGTGACAAGAATGTGGGCGGTGGAAGTGGTGTTGTGATTGATGAGAACCGTGGCCGGGAAGAGTCTCGCTAAGGTGACAAGAGGAGTAGAGGTGCGTCTAGAGACACGGTAGCAAGTTTGGCCAAGAGGATGGCGGGTGTCGAGACATCCATGATGGAGTTGAAGAACCAAGATGAGGGCTTGGTAGATCTAGACTCCGAGTTCACGGGCATGATGGATGACTTTAGGGTAGTCATCAATACTCTTAGCAACGAATTGAGACATGAGATCCATGACTTAAGAGATATGTTCATGGGTGAGATCATGAAGTTGCGAAAGGAGGTTGGAGAAGAGTGATCGATGGCTAGTGGGGGAAGCAACACTATCAACATTGCTCCAAGTTAGAGGTCCCTAAACCATCATCGTTCATGGGAAAGCGAGAGGCTAGAGCGGTTGATGACTTCTTGTGGGAGATGGACTAATACATGGAGGGTGTCAACATAGTTGACAACGCATTGAAGATCAAGACGGCGACGCGTTAATTAAAGGACACCGCAGCGTTATGGTGGCGACGTCGATATGGAGATATCAAACGAGGTACGTGTACCATCAATACTTGGGCCGATTTTGTTCAAGACTTGAAGAAGCAATTTTATCCGGAGAATGCTAAGCACAAAGCAAATAGTCGACTTAGCAAACTTACGCATTCTGGAACAATCCGGGAGTATTTCAAAGAATTCACTACTCTTGTACTCGAGATTCCGGATCTTTCCGACCAAGAATCCCTCTTCTATTTTCTTGATGGTTTGCAAGGATGGGCCAAGATGGAGTTGGAGAGACGAGGAGTCCAAGACCTTGCTACGGCTATTGCGCAAGCAGAGGCACGCATTGACCTTGGTGAGGGGAGGTCGTGCAAACCCACACAAATGAAGATAGTGGTGATGAGAAAGGTGGGGGAGAGAAACAAGTTCGAGATCGGGATGATGGAGCATGAAGATCGCAACGAATGGAGAAAACACCATATGAGAGTATAGAGTGTTTCGTGTGCAATGAACCATATAGAGTGCGAGATTGTTCTAAGAAAATGAGTTTCCAAGCTATGATGGAAATACGGAAGAGAGTCCGTGTGAGGAAGAGGATATGCACATGGGATCATTGCGAATCCTCTATGCCATTAATGCAAAGAAGGAGTTGTCCATGGTTGAGGCGAAAAACAAAGTGAGAGTGATGTCGTCCAAGATAGATGCTAAGAGAAAACGAGCACCTAAGGTAGAAACCAAGGGTAAACTGAGGACAAAGTCAAAGGGGGAGGTTAATAGACTTCGATTCGTGACCACAATTGTAAATGAGCCATAGTCGATACGGGAGCAACTCATAACTTTATCTTGGTAGATGAAGCTAAGAGAATCGGGCTTGAGAAAACGGAGGATAGTGGATGGATCAAGGCTGTAAACGGCAATGCAAAACCAATTAGCAATGTTGCACGAGGCGTGAAGGCCAAGATCGGGAAATGGGAAGGAGAGTTAGACTTATCGATTGTTCCTCTAATGATTACCAACTCGTACTCGGGATGGAATTCTTTGTTAAGGTACAAGCCATTCCCATTTTGTTTACTAACACATTATGCATTTTAGATAAAGGTAGAGTATGCATGGTGACAATGGAGAGAGGCACGAAGAGTGGAGCCAATATGATGTTCGCAATGCCACTCGAGTCCGGCTTCAAGGAGTTGAACCAAAATACGAGCGGTATATCAAGAGACATAGAGGCGTCGAGAGAAACCAAAGACGTCTACGTAACATTTAGAGGCGCAACATTGATAAGACGAAAAGTGTACCGCTTTTCGGGGGTCATTTAAGCCCTAAATCGTATTTATTTGATCAAATATCGCCCTAAATAGTTCCTTTTGGCATTTTAGGTACTTTGGAGAGAAATTCTGGAAAAGGAAGCATTGGATGTTTTTGGAACATAAAAGTGAAGAATTTGACAAAGTGCCAAAAATCTGTTGAATAGTACCCTTAACGGCGTCAAGCTTGGATGTGACGCCGTCAAGCCTTGATAAGCTAGAACGGATTAAAGAGGGACGGCGTCAAGAAGGCCATCAAGAAACCCTAACCACGGCGAGGTGATGGCGTCAAGGCTATAACTAGACGCCGTCAAGTCTGATTTTCTATATATATTCTCATAATTTTTAGTCATAAGTATGGAACTTGTGGGGAACTTTTAAGGGAGAAACCCTAGACGAATTTTGCAGCTTTTTTAAGGGTTTTATACCCTTGGATCTCTCATGTTACATTGAAGATAAGTAATCAATTAATCATTCAATATGTCTATGTGTTGTTTGATTCTATCTTACGCTTGTCTTTTGTTTAACATGCTAGGCTAGGTTTCCTTTGTGTTTGCTTAGATCTAATGAAACCTAACTATTGATTATTGATTGAATGGTGTGTTATTAATTGTATTGGATGGGTGATTATCGATGTTAGGCTTAAGAAAACTGGCAGACTTCCGGTTGGTAACATGCTTGAACGTCTTAAGAAACATGAACCAAGGTATACTAAGGTTATTTGATTTTATTTAATGCATGAGCGAATTCTAGTGATCCCATGTTAGGAGCTTCTTAGCCGGCTCGACATAGGAGTGAAGTAGGAGCTCATAGAGTTAGGGGAAGTCTGTACACACCCCTACGAATGGTATTAAGGAATACAATCCGTCATCCACGCAATTAATACACACTAATCAATCGGTAAAAGATAGTTAGGGAGTAAGGAAATCTAAGTAAACACACTTCTCTCCATATAGTTTTCACAACCATTTATTTTCTTGTTATTTTATTTTATTTGCATTAGTAGTTATTTGGGTTAGTTGACTAGCAACTAATTCCGCCCACTCCTTCAAACCCGAGATTTTTACTTGCTTTCCTCACCCCTAGACCTATTAGAGTAGCTTTTCAATCCTAACGACACTATTCCCGCAGAGAACGATCAACCCCCGGTACTTGCCACTACACTATACTACATCGGTCAGGTACACTGCCTGGTGGGGATTGCAAGCTTCTCAAGATCCCTTGAGAAGTAAAACCCTAGTGCGTGGTCGCAATCCCGCGCATCAAAGTTTTTGGCACCGCTGCCGGGGAATAGTTATTGCTTAGGTTGAATCTTTATTTTATTAGGTCTACTCACTAGATTCCTTTCTAGTGACATTTTTATTTCAGTTTTCTAGGATTTCTTTAGTCTATCTTTTTCCCAAATCCTCCGCTTTAATCTTCCTTGGCCAACATGGTAAACGGAGATTTTTCTAACCATAGAGTCACCAGGAGTCGTAGTTCATTAGGAAACCTCATCCAACCTTACGCAGAGCCTGAAAGGGAGATGCATAGGTTGAGGAAATGCTCTACAATGTCTGAACCAATTGCTATCACCCTCAATTTTGATGAAGCCCTTTCTGAGGAGGAATCCAATCCCCACACCACACCCTCTATCCCTCAATCTCGTGTAAATGAGGAAATTCTGGAAAATCCCCTTCCCAAGTGCCTCAGAGATTATTCATCCCCTAGCCCTCGTGGTTTTTCCAATGCTATCGTTTTTCCAAATGAACACACGAGTGGGGTCTTACGTGCAACCGATGTTTGGCTCGTCCAAAGTGTATGCAAGTTCCACGGGTTGAAAACTGAGGATCCAATCCAACACATCAAGGACTTCCTGAGAATAGTGGATACCCTCCATACGGACGGAGCCACTAGGGATACCTCCCGGCTTCTATTCTTTCCATTCACCCTTTATGAAAAAGCCGGAGATTGGTATAACCAACTTCCCTCCGAGTCCATCTTCACATGGGAACAACTTATCTCGAAATTCTATGAGAAATTCTTTCCCATAGGAAGAACCTCAATATTGAGGGATGAAATCCTCCGCTTCCATGTTGAACTAGCCGAACTTATTCACAAGTCTTGGGTTAGATTCAAAGATCTAATCAGACAAGTCCCTCATCGTGGCATTGAACTCTGGCTTCTTGTCCAAATCTTTTATGACAATGTTTCTAAGAACGACCAATTCGGCATTAATAATTCATTAAAAGGAAAAATAGCCAAGTTAAGCGCTGAGGAAGGATGGAGTAGGATTGAGGAATACGCAAATGATTAGGACGATACTTGGGATGAACCCGATTCGATCATGAGTGCTTCCAAGATCATGGAGGAGCCTTCTTTTGATAATCGGTTGAGTAGGTTGAGTAAACAAGTATCGTATCTACACAAGTCGCAACCAGCTAAACGATTATCAAACCCATATTTGATCTGTGATCAATGCGGTGGCCCGCATGAAGTGGAGGAATGCGAGGATGATGTCACCACCAAACAAGCATGTTTGTCAAGCCACGACATCTTTGATGACCCCTCCCTCCTAACTTTCTACCAAAACAATTATCTTACCCCTTGGGGAAATCTTGTGAGGAGTGAGGAAGGAGGAGAATATCCTAACTACAGGGTTAGGAGCACTTTTGAGGATGATCTTGGGCATTTCACGCTTGAAAAGAATCTGCAACTGAAAGGTCTCAACAACCTAATCACTAACCAACAAAATGAGTGGATAACCCAATTCGCAGAACTCAACGCCACTCTTGATAGCCTTGAACAACCTCAAAGGGGTCAAAAAGACCCCTTACTCGCCATCACCACTCGTGCTGGAACAACTACTAAAGATCCACCTTACCCAGCCCAACAGTCTAACGTCACGGAGCCCGACACCCCCCACGAGGAAGAAAGTATTGTGAACGATGGGAATCCCGAGCAACCCCTTCTTTTAGCCCCCTCTCCACTTACTTCGACCAAACAACCCACTAAAGTCCCATATCCGTCCCGCCTCAAGAATCAAAAGGTCGAGAATGATGAAAAGATATTCTTGTCATACTTGAAGGATTCGGTCGTCACCATACCCCTTCTTGATGCATGTTACCATATGCCCAAATATAGTACATACTTCAAGAAGTTGCTAACCAACAGAAAAAGGCTCTAGGGTCTTGTAACCCTAGGAGAAGAATGTTCTGTGGTGACTCAACGAGGACTACCAAAGAAGGTGGACGATCCCGGGAGTTTCACCTTGCCCTGCTCCATAGGATCTCTTTCAGTCAAGAATGCTCTAGCTGACTTAGGGGCAAGTATCAATCTCATGCCGCATTCCATGTTCCTTAAATTAGGGTACTCAGGATTAAAACCAACCCGTATGAACATCCAACTAGCCAATAGATCGGTCAAATACCCCTTGGGAATATGTGAAAACGTGCTTGTTAAGCTAGGGAAGTTCGAATTTCCAGTTGACTTCGTCATCCTTGAAATGGAGGAAGATGACCTAGTGCCCATCATTCTAGGAAGACCATTCCTAGCAACTGCTCTTGCTGTGATTGATGTTCATGATGGCAAACTAACCCTACGAGTAGGGACCGATAGCTTAACCTTCGACATCAAGGACACCATGAATATTTCCTTCGAAGCAGCTAACCGGCTGTATTGCATCGGAGAAGTCGATGAACTAACCGACGTGATTGACAATTGTGCAGATGAACAAATAGAAGCTGGTTGGTTGCGAGACGAAGCTCCCTTACCCATATTAGAGGAGGAAAAGACTATGGACTTCGTAAACCTGAGAATAAACTTAAACCATCCGTCGTCGAGCCACCGACGTTAGAACTCAAGGAACTCCTAAACAATCTTGAATATTCTTTCCTCCAAGGAGAAGATCAACTTCCGGTAATCATAAACTCTTCTTTGAAAGGTGAACAAAAAGATAAACTCTTAGGAATTTTAAGAAAATATAAAGGAGTTATAGCATGGAGTGTAGCCGACATCAAGGGGATTGACTCAACCTTTTGCACGCATAAAATCCTCATGGAGGAGGACTATAAACCTTTCGTGCAACCTCAGAGGCGGGTAAACCCCAACATCAAGGAAGTCATAAAAAAGGAAGTCATCAAACTCCTAGATGCAGGGCTAATTTACCCAATTTTAGACAGCCCATGGGTAAGCCCTGTACAAGTTATACCAAAGAAAGGAGGAATGACAGTGGTAAAGAACGATAAGGAGGAGTTAGTGCCTCAAAGAATAGTAACCGGTTGGCGTGTATGCATCGATTATAGGAAGCTGAATGATGCAACCCGAAAGGATCATTTCCCCCTCCCATTCATCGACCAAATGTTGGAAAGATTGGCGGGACATGAGTACTACTGCTTCCTGGATGGGTTCTCAGGGTATTTCCAAATCCCTATAGCTCCCGAGGACCAAGAAANGGTAAAGAACGATAAGGAGGAGTTAGTGCCTCAAAGAATAGTAACCGGTTGGCGTGTATGCATCGATTATAGGAAGCTGAATGATGCAACCCGAAAGGATCATTTCCCCCTCCCATTCATCGACCAAATGTTGGAAAGATTGGCGGGACATGAGTACTACTGCTTCCTGGATGGGTTCTCAGGGTATTTCCAAATCCCTATAGCTCCCGAGGACCAAGAAAAGACTACGTTTACATGCCCTTATGGCACATTCGCCTACAAACGAATGCCTTTTGGACTATGTAACGCCCCCGCCACTTTCCAACGTTGCATGACTGCAATCTTCCATGAGTTAATGGAAGACAGCATGGAGGTCTTCATGGATGACTTTTCTGTCTTTGGAGACTCTTTCGATCATTATCTTGCTAACCTCAAAAAAATGCTCAAACCTTGTGAGGAGACTAACTTGGTGCTAAACTGGGAAAAGTGCCATTTTATGGTGAAAGAAGGGATTGTGCTTGGGCACAAAGTCTCAGGAAGTGGAATTGAAGTAGACCGGGCAAAGATTGAGGCTCTATCCAAGCTTCCTTATCCAACCACCGTTAAGGCAATCCGTAGCTTCTTAGGTCATGCTGGCTTCTATAGGAGATTCATTAAAGACTTCTCAAAAATAGCTAGACCAATGACTTAGTTTCTTATGAAGGATGCCCCGTTCGACTTCTCTCAAGAATGCAAGGATGCATTTGATCGATTAAAGCAAGACCTCACACAAGCTCCGATTATGGTTACCCCTAATTGGGATTTACCATTTGAGATCATGTGCGACGCTAGCGATTACGCTGTTGGGGCAGTGTTAGGGCAAAGACTTAACAAACACTTCCAGCCAATTTACTACGCTAGCAAAACCATGAATCCTGCTTAGGAAAACTACACTACCACTGAAAAGGAATTATTAGCCGTGGTATTTGCTTTTGATAAGTTCCACCAATATCTTGTCCTTTAAAAAATGGTTGTTTTTACGGATCATTCGGCTCTTCGATATCTTTTCACTAAACAGGATGCTAAACTTCGATTAATTCGTTGGATCTTACTATTGCAAGAGTTCGATGTAGAGATCTGTGATAAGAAGGGAGCAGAGAATCTTGCGGCTGATCATCTATCTCGACTCGAAAACCCTAGCCTTAGTGAATCTGACAAGAGTGAGATTCGGGACTCATTTCCTGAAGAACAGCTTATGTCAATAAATGATTCTGAACCATGGTATGCAGATTATGCTAATTACCTGGCAAGTAGGGTTATTCCTGAACACATGAACAGACATGAAAAGAGGAGGTTCTTCAATCAGTTAAAGTACTACTTTTTGGACGAACCTTTCTTATTTTGTAGGTGTCCAGATAAAGTAATCAGGCGTTGTGTTTCAGAAACTGAGGCAATCAGAATTATGAAAGAATGTCACGCTGGTCCATCTGGAGGGCATCACGGAATGAACACTATTGCTCGAAAGATTTTCGACGCAGGATTCTATTGGCCTACAATATTTCGTGATGTGAGGGGAATGATACAGGCTTGTGACGCGTGCCAAAGAGCCGGGAATATCTCTAGGAGGGATGAAGCACCTCAAAATTATATACAAGTGTGTGAGGTTTTTGATGTTTGGGGAATTGATTTCATGGGACCATTTCCATCTTCAGGGGGAATGAATACATCTTAGTGGCGATTGATTATGTTTCAAAAAGGGGTGGAAGCACAAGCCCTTAGGACTAACGATGCTAGGGTTGTCATCCATTTCTTAAAAAAATTGTTCGCTAGGTTCGGCATCCCGAAAGCTCTTATTTGTGACAGAGGGACCCATTTTTGCAACTCGCAAATGGAGAAAATCATGAAAAGATAGGGAGTCTCTTACCGATTCTCCACTGCTTATCATCCTCAAACCAACGGTCAAGTCGAAAATAGTAATCGAGCCATAAAGAGAATATTAGAGAAAACGGTCAACCAAAACAGAAAGGATTGGTCTTTCAAGCTCGATGAAGCTTTATGGGCATTCCGAACTGCTTATAAGACACCAATCGGGACGACCCCGTTCCGTATG
>LBNU01009340.1:30883-49579 GCA_014162995.1 Artemisia annua | reverse complement strand
TATGACAACGAAAGTTGGAACGATCCCCGTGATTTGAACAAAACGGTCAAGGCAATATCCTTGCCTTCGAATAACTCAAGCACTTCCGACCGTAGGATCATGGAACTTGAAGACCAAGTCAAGTATCTAATGAAATCCTACGGCGTCAGGTTATAAGGGCTGACGTCGTCAGCTCGCCGCCAATAAGTTTCTCGGATGGCCTAGATCCACTTCTGACGCTGTTACCTTATAAACTCTTCTGGGCCGTCACTCTTTAACTTTACTCCTGACGGCCTACTTTTCCTAACACCTGACGGCGTCAGGTGTTAATTCCTCTGGCCCGTCATTTGAAAATTGAATTCCACTCTTTTGTCAAGACTTTCTGACGGCGTCACCTTATGACTTCTGACGCCGTCAGGTTATAAATCACCATCTTTTGAGACTTTGTCGTTTTCTTCACTTTTATGCTCCAAAAACGTCCGAATATGCATGTTTGATCACATTTATTTGATCACATTTATACGAATTAGGGCTTAAATGACCCCCTAAAAGCATAACACTTTTCGTCTCATCAAATACCCTTACACTTGAGATTTGATTGTCCTCAAGAAATGAGCTTTTATTCCAATTAAAATATGAGTTAGGGGTCATTTAACACGAATATAAAAGTAATTACAACAAATAGTCATTCAACCCTAATCATAATAAGCACGGAAATCATACACTAGCACCTCACAAATAGTGTTTGGATTCTCACATCTCTCAAATGTCATAAAGTATATATCTCATAAATGGAAACGGAAAATAACACTCACTACCTGTCATAGCAAATAGATTACCATAGGCTTGGGAGAGGATCAATTACTCCTCCACTAGGCGTAAGCACCTATGATAAACTATCAAAGAGGGCTTTATAAAGGGTTGTAACGTAAGGTGTAGGGATATGATAACACAGTTTGGTTGGAATAAGGGGTATTTAGTGGTGGCAAGTTAATTATCATGATCAAATACATGCACTCTACATCGTTGTTTAAGTCAAGACTCGACTCAATCTTAGTCTAAAATTGAAATAACAAAAACTAAAAAGGAACATAAAAGGAAACGGGATGGTAGTCCGTATGTTTTTCTTCTTTCTTTTTCATTTTTTTTTTGTAATTTTCTTGCTTTTTCGATTTTTTTTTTCATACACTCTTGCCCTACCATCCAAAATAATACATCATAGGGGAGTTGCATTCCCCTTACACTTGAATCTTTACATAACTTTACAATCACTATTCTAATGACTCGAATTAAGATAATTGAAAAACTTGGAGTACTTTTTAAAATGTTTAGCACGTATGGGGGTAATAATGTTGTTCTTCCCCATTACTTCATTCCACTAGTACTTTACCCATGAATCCCAATCGTCCCAAAACAATATGTACAAGGATATGACTTAACTTAGCAACCATGTAATTGACCGGATAATTAACAAAGGGTTTAACACAAATGTTGTCACAATAATGCACCAAAGGTGAGTGCATACAAGGTAGGCTAAGGCGATTTGGGTGTACATTTAGTGGGTGTAACAAATTCTCACTTTGAGTATGATGCTCAAAGATCGAAACGAAAGGATAGGCTCGGAAGGGTGTACTGGGGTATCATGTACCAAAAATGGATACAACACAAAGGGTGTGGGAGAATTACTTGACCAATGAAGTCAATGTAATTATAACAAATATACGGGTGTAAAACAATGGGTTAATCCTAATGCCTCTTATCATGTAGTAAATCTTAACTACACGAATGTAGTCTCACTTGTGGATTTGAGATGGTCCTAACGCAAGTTCTAGAATCTAAATACTACCGGTACTCACATCATAGCACCAAAGATGGATGCTTTTCCTACCAATTCTAGGGGCGAACCTCACATATTTGGGGTGGAAAATTTTTTAGTGGTACGGTTTTGTGCTAGTCATATAATTTCCTATCCATGAGACGCTTATTAAGATCAAGGTTTCACTCCTAAATGTTGTAAAAAAATTTAAATTGCCGCTAAAATTGCCCTAACAAATATTTCTCATGGTTTTATTACAAATTTACTATCAAATAAAGCAAAACATCAAGCGTAAGTGTATTCTCAACGGTGCTTTCATTTACCCCCCTTACACTTAAACCGAACATTGTCCCCAATGTTCAAATAAAAGACGTAAAAGTAAATAAAATGAAAGAATGAAATCAAATACTCCCTTGAATCGTTTGTTGTGGATAGTGAGGTAACATGGTTAGATCTTCTTCCAAGATAGACGAACGTTCAAAGCTTCCCTTCCAAAATAATAAACGTCTTCTCATCCAAAATAACCTGTTAACCTGAAAAAGATAAAGGCCAACTTCGCATAAAATCGGCGGTAAAATCTACATAATAAGATATAATGCTTGTGGAATGAATATTTTGCAGAATTCCTGGAGATTATAAGTTAAATAATTGACAAAACTTTTTAAGTTTCCGGAAAAATACAAAACTTTCAAAATTTGCAGAAAATTATAGCCTGACGCCGTCAGGTGTTAATCCTGACGCCGTCAGAAAGTTCTGACAGAATTCTCATGTTAAGCTTCCGGGAAAAATTCTAGAAAATCTAAATCTTACTTCCTGGAATTCCTGCAAAAATTCATTATGACTCGATACAAGCATTTGACTCAAACTAATACTAATATGTATGTTAATTTACATTGTTATGATTCATGTTCATTAGTTCTTATAAACTGATTTAGATTTCCCTTACACTTAGCTTTTGCAAAATACCTTTATATGTAGTTAACACGAAGTTAAAAACAAAATAAAGCATTTTCACAAGTTAGTTTGAATAATGAATCAATAACAATAAAAATAAAACATACATACGGAAGCAAATAAATTCAAATAAACAAACACACAAAACAAATAAAGCTTGGTTTGCCTCCCAAAAAGCGCTTGTTTTTGTTCGAGTCACGAGCCTGACTCTACCCTTATTTAAAGGAAATAAGGGAGGTTTTCCCTACACTTAGGATTAAGTGCGGGTGATAGTAGCGATACACACCATCTCGGTGGAAGTATGCCTCGTGAGGAAAGAGTGGTGGATGAATTATATGCTCAAAAGGGTGTGCTCCTTTCATCATAACCTTACCTAGTTCACTTTGGTCAATGAGTGAGTTAAAGTTTTCTCTTAAAAAGGGATCATCTTCTATCAACTTTGAGAGAATCTTAGTTGGGAATCCATCTCGACCTAATAAACCCGGTTTAAACCCATAATGTTTCTTCTGATCAATCATGAATGGGTGATATAAGTATGTAAGGTCATGGTTCACTCCTATATTGGCTTCCATTCCACATGGTTTAGAGTCTACTACCTTCATCGTAAAACTACCCGTACTATATGGTTTGATGGGTGGATCGGGACCTATTTCAATTCCTAAATTTTCATCCAAGGATGGAAGATTAGGTAACGGTTTTGGTTGAGGCTCCGGTTCATCAAAACTAGGAACTTTCATACAACTAAAAGAAAGGTTATGACTACAAGTATTCAAACCTATTTCATCTAGTTGTGTTTGGTTCAAGGTCTCTACCTCTATTGGGGTTCCTATAGTCTCTTTTACTTCTTCCGAGTAAGTCACGGGTGGTGTGTACTCCTCAAGTGATGGTGGGAGTTGTGGGGTACTTTGTAGGTTTGTGTTATCCTTCCTTATCTCTAAATCAACTATATCCTCATCATGTGTTCTAGTAGAATCTAACTCAAACATGTTCCTAAGTATCTCAAATCCTTCTCTAGCCAATTCAAGTTCTAATACCGATTCATAAGATTCTTCCTCAATAACTTGATTACTATGTTCAATTTGATTAAAGGATTCATCAAGTGTTCCTTGAGATTCAAAGTCATTGATCATAAAACCTAGGTCTTTTTGCTCAATATGATCATGTTCGGCTAAATCCTCCTCAATTGTTTCCTCAAGTTGTGATGTGTACGAACCCATTAATTCATTAAACTTATGGTTCACGGTTAGGAGGCTTTCCTCAAAATCTTTCCAAAGGGTCTTACTAAAAGGAATTGATCCTAACAACGATTGTTTAATAGAGGCCACACATGCACACAATTAATCAAACCTATCAAACTTTACACCCAACTCCTCTTGTATATATATAAGATCACTTAAAAATTCATTGGAACAAAAAGAAGCAAATCTATCCAAGTAAACTAATTGTTCCTCTATTGTTAGTGATCTAAATGGAATTTCATCCGCCATGATGACAAATGAAAATGGTTTTACAAACAAAGGGCACAAAGAAAAAGATAGACTAAAGAAATCCTAGAAAATAAAATAAAAATCTCACTAGAAAGGAATCTAATGAGTAGACCCAATAAAATAAAAATTCAACCTAAACAATAACTATTCCCCGGCAGCGGCGCCAAAAACTTGATGCGTGGTTTTGTAACCTTCCAACCCCACCAGGCAGTATACCTGACCGATGTAGTATAGGATAGTGGTAAGTACGGGGGATTGATCGTTCTCTCAGAGGGAATAGTGTTCGTTAGGATAGAAAAACTACTCTAATAGGTCTAAGGGTGGAAGGAAGATTCTTTTTGTATTTTTATGTTTTATGGAAAGCAAGTAAAATCTCGGTTTTGGAAGAAGTGCGGAATTAGTTGCTAGTCAACTAACCCAAGTTTACTACTTATGCAAATTAAAATAAAATAAATGTCTAAACTATTGTGGTTGTGAAAACAATATGGAGAAAAGTTGAGTTTACTTAGATTTCATTACTCCCTAACTATGTTTTACCGGTTAATTGATATGTATGTTACTTGTGTGGATGAAGTGTGTATTCCTAATAACTCATGGAGTGGCATACATATCTCTCCAATTCTATGAGCTCTTATCTCGCCCTATGCCATGCACGGCACAACCATAGGGGTTGTAAACAGTGGCTCATGCGTTAAATACTACCTTAATAGCCTAGTATGCCTTGGCTACATGTTTCCCAAAACGTTCAAGCACGTTACTATAAAGGAGGTTGGCCAGTTTTCTTGAGCCTAACATTGATGGAACAATCATCCCAACAAACAACAACACACACCAATCAACCAATAATTAATAGTTAGGTTTCATTAGATCTAAGCAAACACAAGAAGAATTTAGCTACACATTTTAATTAAAAGACAAGCAAAAGATATAATCAACCAACACATAGACTTATTGATTGAATTGAAGTGAAGACTTATCTTTAATTAAGCATGAGGGTTCCAAGGGTTGGAAACCCTAAAAAGTACAAGAAATTCGACTTTAGGGTTTGCCCTAAAAGTTCTCCACAAAGTTCCACACTAATGAATGAAAATTAGAAAACTATATATAAATTTTACACTCTGACGGCATCGGGTTATAAGGGCTGACGCCGTCAGCTCGCCGCCAATAAGTTTCTCGGATGGCCTAGATCCACTTCTGACACCGTCACCTTATAAAATCTTCTGGGCCGTCACTCTTTAACTTTACTCCTGACGGCCTACTTTTCCTAACACCTGACGGCGTCAGGTGTTAATTCCTCTGGCCCGTCATTTGAAAATTGAATTCCACTCTTTTGTCAAGACTTTCTGACGGCGTCACCTTGTGACTTCTGACGCCGTCAGGTTATAAATCACAATCTTTAGAGACTTTGTCGTTTTCTTCACTTTTATGCTCCAAAAACGTCCGAATATGCATGTTTTCCAGAATTCCTCTCAAAAGTACCTAAAATGATAAAAGGAACTATTTATGGCAATATTTGATCACATTTATACGAATTAGGGCTTAAATGACCCCCCAAAAGTGTAACACTTTTCGTCTCATCAGGTTTGTCCCTAAAAAGTTGCACACTAATGAATGAAAAATAGAAAAGTATATATAGAAAATACACTCTAACGGCGTCAGCTTATACGCTCTGACGCCGTCAGCTCGCCGCCATTAGGGTTCTCGGATGGCCTAGATCTACTTCTGACGCCGTCACTTGTAAACTTGCTCTGGGCCGTCTCTCTTTAGCATTACACCTGACGGCCTACATTTCCTAACACTTGACGCCGTCAGGTGTAAACATCACATTTTCTTCTTAGGGCGTCACGTATAGTCAGAATCTACTCCTTTGTCTTGGTTGGCTGACGGCGTCACCTTGTGACCCTGACGCCGTCAGGAAGGATTTCCAGCATTCTTTTGAGACTTTGTCGTTTTCTTCACTTTATGCTCAAAAAACGTCCAAAATGATGTGTTTTCTAGAATTCTTCTCAAAAGTACCTANTGTAAACATCACATTTTCTTCTTAGGGCGTCACGTATAGTCAGAATCTACTCCTTTGTCTTGGTTGGCTGACGGCGTCACCTTGTGACCCTGACGCCGTCAGGAAGGATTTCCAGCATTCTTTTGAGACTTTGTCGTTTTCTTCACTTTATGCTCAAAAAACGTCCAAAATGATGTGTTTTCTAGAATTCTTCTCAAAAGTACCTAAAATGACAAAAGGAACGATTTAGTGCAATATTTGATCATATTAACACGAATTAGGGCTTAAATGACCCTCTAAAATGGGTACACTTTTCACCTCAACACTCATTACAACCCTTTTGTAAAGTCCTCTTTGATAGTTTATCTTAGGTGCTTACGCCTAGTGGAGAAGGTTTCCGATCCTTTCCCAAGCCTATGGTAATCTATTTGCTATTACAGGTAGTAAGAGATATAGTCCATTTTCATTTATGAGATATAATTCTATGACACCTGAGAGATGTGAGTATCTAAACACTACTTGTGAGGTGCTAGTATGTAATCTCCGTGCTTATTATAATTAAAGGGGAACGATTAATTGTTGTAATTACTTTTATATTAGCGTTAAACGACCCCTAACTTGTATTTTGATTAGAATAAAAGCACATTTGCTTGAGGACAAGCAGATCTCAAGTGTAAGGGTATTTGATAAGGCGAAAGGTGTACCGCTTTTCGGGGCTCATTTAAGCCCTAAATCGTATTTATTTGATCAAATATCACCCTAAATCGTTCCTTTTGGCATTTTACGTACTTTGGAGAGAAATTCTGGAAAAGGAAGCATTTTGGACGTTTTTGTAGCCTAAAAGTGAAGAATTCGACAAAGTGCCAAAAATCTGCTGAATAGTACCCTTGTCGGCGTCAAGCTTGGATGTGACGCCGTCAAGCCTTGATAAGCCAGAACGGATT
The DNA here is from genome assembly GCA_014162995.1 of Artemisia annua. Taxonomy (NCBI): domain Eukaryota; kingdom Viridiplantae; phylum Streptophyta; class Magnoliopsida; order Asterales; family Asteraceae; genus Artemisia; species Artemisia annua. Next base: position 42,400 of record LBNU01009340.1, on the reverse strand, counting down.
AAAGAGGGACGACGTCAAGAAGGCCATCAAGAAACCCTAACCACGGCGAGGTGACGGCGTCAAGGCTATAATGAGACGCCGTCAAGTCTGATTTTCTATATATATTCTGATAATTTTTAGCCATAAGTGTGGAACTTGTGGGGAACTTTTAAGGGAGAAACCCTAGACGAATTTTGCAGCTTAAAAAAATTGTTCGCTAGGTTCGGCATCCCGAAAGCTCTTATTTGTGACAGAGGGACCCATTTGCAACTCGCAAATGGAGAAAATCATGAAAAGATATGGAGTCTCTCACCGATTCTCTACTGCTTATCATCCTCAAACCAACGGTCAAGTCAAAAATACTAATCGAGCCATAAAGAGAATATTAGAGAAAATGGTTAACCAAAACAGAAAGGATTGGTCTTTCAAGCTCGATGAAGCTTTATGGGCATTCTGAACTGCTTATAAGACACCAATCGGGACGACCCCGTTCCGTATGGTATATGGAAAGGCATGTCATCTTCCGGTAGAACTGGAACACAAGGCGTATTGGGCGCTTAAGGCTTGTAATTTGGACTATATGGTTGCGGGATCAAATAGATTTTTACAGCTCCAAGAGCTCGATTAATTGAGATTGGAAGCTTATGAATCATCCATTACATACAACGAAAGGGCAAAAAGATGGCATGACCAACGGATTAATAAACCCAAGGAATTTTCTGAGGGAGACTAAGTCCTATTGTATAATTCTTGTTTAAGGATATTTCCTGAAAAACTTAAATCTAGATGGTATGGGCCTTTTACTGTAAGGAGCTCCTCTAAAACCGGAGCCGTTGTGTTGGTAGACGATGAGGATAAGGAATTCACCGTGAATATACAACAAGTCAAGCATTATCAAGAAAATAATAATGAAATGATCAATGAGGAAGACATAACTCTTGATGATGAAGTAGGATAGAGTGACTTTGAGTCTAGCTACAAGACTCGTTAATAAAGAAAAGCGCTTCTTGGGAGGCAACCCAAGCTTTGTGTGTTTATTTATTTGTTTGTTTGATTTTATTTGTTTCTGTATGTATGTTTAATTTTTATTGTTATTGATTCATGTCTCTAAATTGTGAAAATGCTTTATTTTGTTTTTAACTTCGTCTTAACTACATATAAAGGTATTTTGCAAAAGATAAGTGTAAGGGAAATCTAAATCGGTTTATAAGAACAAGTGAACATGAATCATGACAATATTAAATTAGCATACATATTAGTAATTGTTTGAGTCAAATGCTTGTATCGAGTCATAATGATATTTTGCAGGATTTCCAGGAAGTAAGAATTGAGTTTTTCCAGAAATTTTCCGGAAACTTAACATGAGAAATCTGTCAGATCACTTCTGACGGCGTCAAGCTCCAGGCTGACGCCGTCAAGTTCAGTTTTCTGGAATTTTTTGAAAGTTTTGTTTTTCTTCCGGAATCATAAAATGCTTTATAAAATCTCTAACTTATAAACTCCAGGAATCTGCAAAATATTCATTCCACAAGCATTATATCCTTATACAGATTTATCCCGCCGATGTTATGCAGGTTTTCGTGTTTGTTTTCTCAGGTTTAACAGGTTATTTTGGACAAGAAGATGATTTATATTTCGAAAGGGAAGCTTTGAATGTTCATTTTCTTGGAAGAAGATCTAACCATGTTACCCCTTTATCTACCGAGCGAATAAGGGGAGTATTTGATTTCATTCTTTTAACTTATTTACTTTTACATCTTATTATTTGAACACTGGGGACAATGTTCATCTTAAGTGTAAGGGGGGGGGGGGGTAAATTACGATACCTTAGAGAATGCAATTACGCTTGATTTTTGTTTGTTTAATGGTAGATGTGTAATAAAACTGAGAGAAATACCTGTTAGGGCAATTTTAGTGCCAAATTTAAATTTTTTTACAACATTTAGGAGTGAAACTTTGGTCTTAATGAGCGTCTCATGGATAGGAGTTATATGACTAACACAAAAAACCGTACCACTAAAAAATTTTCCACCCCAAATATGTGAGGTTCGCCCCTAGAATTGGTAGGAAAAGCATTCATCTTTAATGCTTTTGTGTGTACCGGTAGCACTTAGATTCTAGAACTTGCGATAGGACCATCCCGAATCCACAAGTGAGACTACATTTGTGTAGTTAGATTTACTACATGATAAGAGGCATTAGGATTAACCCATTATTTTACACCTGTGTTTTTGTTATAAATACATTGACTTCATTGGTCAAGTAATTCTCCCACACCTTTGCGTTGTACTCATTTTTAGTACACGATACCCCTAGTACAACCCTCCAGAGCCTATCCTTTTCGTTTCTAACTTTAAGCATCTTACTTAAAGGAAGAATTTGTTACACCCCACTTAAAAGTACACCCAAATCGCCTTAGCCTACCTTGTATGCACTCACCATTAGTGCATTATTGTGACAACATTTGTTAAACCCTTAGTTAATTATCTAATTGATTACATGGTTGCTAAATCGAGTCATATCCTTGTACATATTGTTTTGGGACGATTGGGACTCATGGGTAAAGTACTAGTGTAATGGAGTAATGGGGAAGAACAACATTATTACCCCTATATGTGCTAAATATTTTAAAAGTACTCCAAGTGTCTCGATTATCTTAATTCGAGTCATTAGAATAGTTATTTGTAAAGTATGTAAAAGTTCAAGTGTAAGGGGAGAACCGAGGCCCCTATGATGTATTATTTTGGATGGTAGGGCAAGAGTGTATGCAAAAAAAAAAAAAAAAAAAAAAAAAAAAAAAAAAAAAAAAAAAAAAAAAAAAAAAAAAAAAAAAAAAAAAAGAAAAGTAGAAAAAACATACGGACTACCATCCCGTTTCTTTTTATGTTTATTTTATTATTATTAGTTTTTGAATTAGCTTAAGTCGAGTCTAGTCTTGGCTTAGCAACGCCATATTGTACCTGTAATTAATCAAGATCTTTAACTCGCCACCAGTAAAATATATCTTATCCAACAAATCAGTGTTTATCATATCCCTACACCTCATTGATACGCGGGATTTTGACCAGGCAACAGGTTTTACCTCTCAAGGGATCTTGAGAAGCTTGCAATCCCACCAGGCAGTGTACCTGACCGATGTAGTATAGTGTAGTGGTAAGTACGGGGGATCGATCGTTCTCTCACAGGGAATAGTGTTCATTAGGTATGAAAAACTACTCTAATAGGTCTAGGGATGAGGGATGATTATTTTTGTATTTTTATATTTTATGAAAGCAAGTAAAATCTCGGGTTTGAAGGATTGGGCGAAATTAGTTGCTAGCCAACTAACCCAAAAACTACTATTGCAAATAAAATAAAAATAACTAAAACTAAGTGGTTGTGAAACTTATATGGAGACAAGTGAGTTTACTTAGATTTCCTTACTCCCTAACTATCTTTTACCGGTTAATTAGTGTGTATTAATTGCGTGGATGACGGGTGTATTCCTTAATACCATTCGTGGGGTGGCGTACGTACTTCCCCAACTCTATAAGCTCCTACTTCACTCCTATGTCGAGCCTGCTAGAAGCTCCTAACATGGGATCATTAGAATTCGCTCATGCATTAAATACAACCATAAAAACCTAGTACGCGTTGGTTCATGTTTCTTAAGACGTTCAAGCAAGTTACCCTATAGGTGGTTAGCCAGTTTTCTTAAGCCTAACATCGGTAAATAATCATCCAATACAAATAATAACATACCAACAACTAATAATCAATAGTTAGGTTTCATTAGATCTAAGCAAACACAAAATAAATCTAGCCTAGCATGTTAATTGAAAGACAAGCATAAGATATAATTAACCAACACATAGACATATTGATTAATTTGAATGGAGACTTATCTTTAATTGAACATGGAAGAATCAAGCGTGAAAAACCCTTGAAAAAGCTGTCAAAGTTGTCTAGGGTTTGTTCCCAAAAAGTTGCACACTAATGAATGAAAAATAGAAAAGTATATATAGAAAATACACTCTGACGGCGTCAGCTTATACGCTCTGACGCCGTCAGCTCGCCGCCACTAGGGTTCTCGGATGGCCTAGATCTACTTCTGACGCCGTCACTTGTAAACTTGCTCTGGGCCGTCTCTCTTTAGCATTACACCTGACGGCCTACATTTCCTAACACCTGACGCCGTCAGGTGTAAACATCACATTTTCTTCTTAGGGCGTCACGTATAGTTAGAATCTACTACTTTGTTTTGGTTGGCTGACGGCGTCACCTTGTGACCCTGACGCCGTCAGGAAGGATTTCCAGCATTCTTTTGAGACTTTGTTGTTTTCTTCACTTTATGCTCAAAAAACGTCCAAAATGATGTGTTTTCTAGAGTTCTTCTCAAAAGTACCTAAAATGACAAAAGGAACGATTTAGTGCAATATTTGATCATATTAACACGAATTAGGGCTTAAATGACCCTCTAAAATGGGTACACTTTTCACCTCATCACTCATTACAACCCTTTTGTAAAGTCCTCTTTGATAGTTTATCTTAGGTGCTTACGCCTAGTGGAGAAGGTAGTAAGAGATATTGTCCATTTTCGTTTATGAGATATAATTCTATGACACCTGAGAGATGTGAGTATCTAAACACTACTTGTGAGGTGCTAGTATGTAATCTCCGTGCTTATTATAATTAAAGGGGAACGATTAATTGTCGTAATTACTTTTATATTAGCGTTAAATGACCCCTAACTTGTATTTTGATTAGAATAAAAGCGCATTTGCTTGAGGACAAGCAAATCTCAAGTATAAGGGTATTTGATAAGGCGAAAGGTGTACCGCTTTTCGGGGGTCATTTAAGCCCTAAATCGTATTTATTTGATCAAATATCGCCCTAAATCGTTCCTTTTGGCATTTTAGGTACTTTGGAGAGAAATTCTGGAAAAGGAAGCATTTTGGACGTTTTTGTAGCATAAAAGTGAAGAATTCGACAAAGTGCCAAAAATCTGCTGAATAGTACCCTTGACGGCGTCAAGCTTGGATGTGACGCCGTCAAGCCTTGATAAACCAGAATGGATTAAAGATGGACGGCGTCAAGAAGGCCATCAAGAAACCCTAACCACGGCGAGGTGACGGCGTCAAGGCTATAACGAGACGCCGTCAAGTCTGATTTTCTATATATATTCTGATAATTTTTAGTTATAAGTATGGAACTTGTGGGGAACTTTTAAGGGAGAAACCCTAGACGAATTTTGCAGCTTNTTGATAAACCAGAATGGATTAAAGATGGACGGCGTCAAGAAGGCCATCAAGAAACCCTAACCACGGCGAGGTGACGGCGTCAAGGCTATAACGAGACGCCGTCAAGTCTGATTTTCTATATATATTCTGATAATTTTTAGTTATAAGTATGGAACTTGTGGGGAACTTTTAAGGGAGAAACCCTAGACGAATTTTGCAGCTTTTTTAAGGGTTTTATACCCTTGGATCTCTCATGTTACATTGAAGAAAAGTAATCAATTAATCATTCAATATGTCTATGTGTTGTTTGATTCTATCTTATGCTTGTCTTTTGTTTAACATGCTAGGCTAGGTTTCCTTTGTGTTTGCTTAGATCTAATGAAACCTAACTATTGATTATTGATTGAATGGTGTGTTATTCATTGTATTGGATGGGTGATTATCGATGTTAGGCTCAAGAAAACTGGCAGACTTCCGGTTGGTAACATGCTTGAACGTCTTAAGATACATGAACCAAGGTGTACTAAGGTTATTTGATTGTATTTAATGCACGAGCGAATTCTAGTAATCCCATGTTAGGAGCTTCTTAGCCGGCTCGACATAGGAGTGAAGTAGGAGCTCATAGAGTTAGGGGAAGTCCGTACACACCCCTACGAATGGTATTAAGGAATACAATCCGTCATCCACGCAATTAATACACACTAATCAATCGGTAAAAGATAGTTAGGGAGTAAGGAAATCTATGTAAACACACTTCTCTCCATATAGTTTTCACAACCATTTATTTTCTTGTTATTTTATTTTATTTGCATTAGTAGTTATTTGGGTTAGTTGACTAGCAACTAATTCCGCCCACTCCTTCAAACCTGAGATTTTTACTTGCTTTCCTAAAAATATAAAAATACAAAAAGAATCTTCCCTCACCCCTAGACCTATTAGTGTAGCTTTTCAATCCTAATGACACTATTCCCGCAGAGAACGATCAATCCCCCGGTACTTGCCACTACACTATACTACATCGGTCAGGTACACTGCCTGGTGGGGATGGCAAGCTTCTCAAGATCCCTTGAGAAGTAAAACCCTAGTGCGTGGTCGCAATCCCGCGCATCAAACATCGAGTGTTTTACACGAGCAACGTTCATAAGAGAGTTGCCGCAAAGGTAAAAAGACGTACGAGGAGGAGACATCGTGTTACAAAGCACGAACAAGGATCAACCATGGAAGAAGCCAAAGAAGAATCAAGTATACCCCTCAAGGCATGCCATGGACGAGATACAACGGTGTTGAAAAGAATACACGATGAGGGCGTCGCGAGCTTAGGTGGGGGAGGCTGTCACGACCCGCCTGCTCGATAGAGTCATTTCCGAGGTTGGTCGGGATTCCGGATTATTCTACACTTTCTTAGAAGACTCTATGGAATTCTATGGAAGTGCAAGAATGTCTTGGAAGCCCTTGGAAGATGATGGAAGGTGTTGGAAGTCCTAGAAGCTCTAGAAACTCTTGAAAGCTCTAGAAACTTCTTGAAACCTTGTAGAATCATGTACATAGTAGTATAAATAGAGGTAGCCTCATTTGAGGAAGACACCTCTCAAATCACTTCTAATCTCTTGTAAAGTTCTCTCAAGTAATACAAAGTATTTCCCCATTCCACTTGTTCTTTTCTTTAGAGCTTTCTTAATTGTCTAGATCGTTGAGTGTTCGAGCAAGGCTGACTTAGTCGAGACTAAGTGCTGCCTGGAAGAACCTTGTAGAGACAAGTCAGTGACACTATGCTAAGTTACCTCGATACTCAGTATTGGTCCTATCTGATACGTCGTATCGGCCCTTTTTCGAGGACTGTAAATAGAAAACTTTAACATTCGGTTTTTGGAGGGCTTTTAACCACCAAGTATGATTTCCAGACGAATTTAGGGCCCGTTTTGGTTAATAGAAGGGTTGATCATTGTAGAGGTATGTTGTTTGTATTTATTTTGTGCAATTTCAGTTAAGGCGTAAAAGTTTTAGTTATGTGTAATTTACTGACTTATGTTAAAATATATGATTGATCATTGTCATGGATTTTTGCGCGATTGGTCCGGTCACTTTAAGTTTTGGTTCTGTCTGTGATAGATATATATACATGGGTTTGTTACTACGTACGTATAACGCACTTTTTTAGGTGCTTCTGATTGCAATTTAAAGGGTTCAAAGATTAGTACATGGTTTCCTCACACATGCTACTTGGGTAAAGTCTGCTTTTGTGATCTCCTACCAGGTATGAGTTTTTCTTCTCCATTATGTTAAGTATGCCGTTTGCTCGATTAGGATGTTTGTTGTGTTATGCAATCAATGAATTAGGAAAGTTTCTTTCACAATGTGTTCTCTCGTGTATGAGTTTTTTTCCCTCTGCCGGACCATATAATTTTGACAACTACATATGCATATTTTTTTATAGGGAGTTGAGAAGTTTAAGGAGACAGTTCAAGATGTTCGGGGAAAAATAATTAGTGGATAGGCAAGCTTTCTTTTATTTACATGTGTTCTTTTCCAATTTTCATAATGTATTGTTTAATAATTATTTGGTTCATCTTTTATCATTTTATTCTCCAAGTGATTTCAATAAAATGATATGTAGAAATTGGTATAATTTTTTTTGGTGTGTTTTAGGTTACATTGGTAGGTTTCAAGGCGGCGTAGCAAAGTAATCCGTGTTGGCACAGATTTTAAATTAGTAGGTTCTGCACTTCCGTTGATCTATCGGTTCAATTTTTGCAATTTCTACTTGCTAAGGTGAATAGCTAAGATATTGTTTCGTTTGAATAATAGCCAAATTATTGTTTGACTATGGTAAATGTTTGGTTGTTTTGAATTCTGGTTAATTAATGGAGATCTTCGGGAGCTGAAGGTATGTGGAGATTAAGGTATACCATCTTGGTATCCTGTTTGATTTACCAGGTTCATTAAAAATATTACTTTCCAACTTACTGCGAATGGGAAATTTTTACTTCAGAGCATGCAAAATTTTCATATGGGGTGTGTTATCTTTTGTTAGAGGTGGTAATAGGTGGCTTAGGTGGTTGGATAATTGGTTATAATGACTACTACTGTGGCAAAACAATATAACACGTACAGTAGAAAATGCTTGCAGATTCTTCAGATCAATATATAAGTCAACTCCAATGGAATACAAGTTTTTTTTTTCCTGTCACTAAATATGAACCATCAATATGGGTCTATGGACTTCATCGTTGTTAGATGTGTGTTTGTGGTACACTTTCAAGTTCCGAGTTTTGTGTTTCTGGTCTCAAATCCAAATGTTGCATGACAGGCAAAGAAGACATGGAAAGAATTTATGCTGAACAAGATAGTGCAACTGACTGAAGAAGCTCAGTTAAGGAAACCGACGCTTCAGAGGTGGTTGTATCAGTTTGGTGAAAATTAAAGTAAAGAGGTGGCTGGATCAGTGATCATTCTATCAGTTGCCATTGCCCTCATTTGCTCAATTCTTTTCAAGTGGCCATTCTTTAGTACTCTAGGTAATTGATGTCCTTTCCATACGCATGTTTTTTGAGCCATTGTCTGCTTTTTGTGCAATGAGTCTATCACTTGAAGTTTATCGTGTAGAGTTGGCATACTTAAGTTTGTGTGCAATGAGTCCTTTCCATACTTAAGTTATTTTTTCCATACTTAAACCGACACTTTAAGAATTCTGTGTGCAATGATTCCATTCCATAGCTTAGTTATTTTTTTCTCTTAACTATCCTGATTTATCGTAACTGTGCATGGTGCGGGATGCAGATTAAATTGTTTCCATGCACAAATAGAATTAGGTTGAATGATCCACGAAAAAAGGATATGCTTACTTGTAACTGGCTATTAATGTGACGGTGTGACATGATAAGTTAATAGAGATACATTGTGTGTGCATTATGTTCAAGATACACGTAGTATGTTGTTTAAGTAGAAGAATTTATAGGTACGTACATTGAATGCATGTATATACCTATCTTATTGATGTGGTAATTAATTTTGATGGTTATATTTGGCCACTTTATGATCCATGAAATATAGAATGTGATTGATGAGGAAGGATATGCAAATTTATTAAAGTTTAAATTTGTAGATGAAAATGGTAATTTATGTACATAAAAACAAGCTATACCCAAGCTGAATTAGGTTGAATAGTGTTTAAAAAAGCGTATGTACGTGCACTACAAGAAATAGGAGAACAGGCGACGAAAACGATCCCGTTGACACAATGTCGAAGGCAATATGCACAAAACGACAAAAAATACGCTTGACCAAGCCCGGCTGCGTTGAACTTTTTGATTTCATACGATCCCGTCGACATGTCGACGGGAATATAATGGTCAAAATATTCAACCTCAATAACGGCCAAAACTTGGGCGCGAAATTATCTCGCCTTTATAATCCCGTCGACATGTCGACGGGATAATATAAATAACGAATTATTTCGTAATTAACGTGTGATTAACGTTAACTACGAGTTTGGTTTCCCGTCGACATGTCGACGGGAATATAAAGTAAATATAAAATATGCTAAATTATTGGCCAATACACTTTATATAAAATATGCTAAATTATTGGCCAATATCCATGGCGGGATTTTTCCCGCGTGTTTTGTCCCGTCGACATGTCGACGGGAGTATCTCTCCAAATATTTACAAGTATATATATTCTCACAAAATCATTCCCTTTTCATTTTTTACCTATATATATTCTCACAAAATCATTTCCGTCTCATTTTACACATACATTCTTGATTCTCACAAAACCAGTTTGTTAATTCTCACAAAACACACATAACAATGGNAATATCCATGGCGGGATTTTTCCCGCGTGTTTTGTCCCGTCGACATGTCGACGGGAGTATCTCTCCAAATATTTACAAGTATATATATTCTCACAAAATCATTCCCTTTTCATTTTTTACCTATATATATTCTCACAAAATCATTTCCGTCTCATTTTACACATACATTCTTGATTCTCACAAAACCAGTTTGTTAATTCTCACAAAACACACATAACAATGGATGGTTTAACGCCGGAATAGGAGTGGTCGAAGGCTCAACGTGCTGCTGAAGCTCAAGCTCAACGTGCTGCTGAAGCTCAAATTGCTGCTGTTCGAGTTGTTTAGTTTGAGTTGTTTCGTTTAGTTGTCGAGTTGTTTAGTTTGAGTTGTTTCCTTTGGTTGTCGAGTTGTTTAGTTTGCTTGTTTTAAATAAACAGTTTGCCTTCGTGTTAGATAATTGTGATATTGTTCCTTAAGTTCTATTATTTGTGCATACGAATTTAAAATATAAAGGATGTTCAACATCATTTATCACAACAACAACAACATTTTATTAAATAACAACAACAGCAAACAACAACAATAACAACGATAACAGCAACAACAACGATAACAGCAGCAACAACGACAACAACAACAACAACAACAACAACAACAACAGTACTACATATGAAATTTATCCATGTCACCTAAAAGGTCACGGAGTATTGCATCCGACTGACATGCATGGTCGTGGTTGTCGGGATACGTTGCCATTTCAAGTTTTGCCTCCAGCATCCTTATTCTTGAGAGTAGCAACTGATTTTGTGCCTCAAGCATGTTTACCCTAAGATCTTTTTCATGATAGTTTGAGCACCTTGTTGGAGCAGATCCAGAACCGCTTGATGTTGAAGCTCCCACAGAACCGGTCATTTTGGCGAGTCGTTCCTCATTCCNGGTCACGGAGTATTGCATCCGACTGACATGCATGGTCGTGGTTGTCGGGATACGTTGCCATTTCAAGTTTTGCCTCCAGCATCCTTATTCTTGAGAGTAGCAACTGATTTTGTGCCTCAAGCATGTTTACCCTAAGATCTTTTTCATGATAGTTTGAGCACCTTGTTGGAGCAGATCCAGAACCGCTTGATGTTGAAGCTCCCACAGAACCGGTCATTTTGGCGAGTCGTTCCTCATTCCATAAAAAAAAATCACATCCATAGTCTGTTGTCCCAGCCTGATGTGCCTATTTGTTAGTGCAAGTTTTAAAATTTATAAACACGATTTATCCGATTAATTCTTTAGCACATACGAGCAAGTATACTCGTCCGGTGTAATAAAGGTGGGTAAGTCGAGATCGTCCCAAGGGATTTGTTTATTTATAGTAGAACTTGCTTATTAACAAAGGTTGTCAATCCTTGTTTGTATGAATATAATTTTAAAAAGAAATCAAATAAGAACTAAGCATATACTTGTGTATAATTCCATGATGAGGTCTAGGAGTATTATTGCAATTATGAATATAAAGTTTGGTGTAAAACTTGTTAT
>LBNU01009340.1:11082-29261 GCA_014162995.1 Artemisia annua | reverse complement strand
GTTCTGTGAACTTTTTCTACTTCAAATTCAATCCGAACGTTTTCCATTCAATCCAATCTTTCTTCTAACCTGTAATTAACCATCTTAGGGTGCTTCTAACTTCCCAACACTTCTAACAACGATTCATAACACATCAATGCATCAACCTAATGATTCAATGAACTCAAGAACATCATCAACTAAATTCTTTCAAATAAGTGTTCTTAATTAACAATGTACCATCCTACATCACTAATTAACAAGCATATAACATCTGGGATTCATCAATTGCAAAGAAATTAGTTCTAAAGATTATACCCAATTCTATTCGAAAAATCCATCAATCAATTCTTACTCAAAACTTAATCAAATGATCTAATTCTTTTTGCAATGCATTCTTCTCGTATCTAATCACTTATCCCCAAAATATTACATCTCAATTCGAATTAATTCAAAAATACCCAAATCATGACCTAATCTTAATAATCCGAATTAAAACTTAATTGAATGAAATTAATAACATAACTTACATGACTTGATGCCATTGATGATCTAATTACACTCCTGTAACCTTCAAAACACTTCCTATGGTCGAATTGAATGACCCAACTTTTGGTAGATTATGTGTGTGTGTGTTCTTGGGTTTTTGAAATTGTGGGTTTATATATTCAATTCCAACCGATCAGTTGAGCATCCAACCGAATTAGTTGTAAGAAATTGATTTTTTTTTCTCAAAACTTTTCTTCACTAGTTCTTGCAATGCCAAGACTAGTTTATGTCTTTTCAAAAACACTTGTTTTGTATGTATATGTATCCAAACACACTTGGTCTACCAAACATTGGTCATTATTTCTACTTCTAACTTAATAACTTAACTTAACTCATAATAACTAACAAACAATCACTCAAATAGATAAAACTATAAAATGACATAACGATAGTCTTATTAAAAAGTAAAAATGCATGAAACCTAAGAAACATAAAATAAAATTGCATGAAAATAGAAAATGTGAAACAAACTAATAGCACAAGAGGTGCTTTATTCTTGCAATCCTTCTCCATCATCCATAGAAATATTCGTTTCTAAGAATGTCTTCTCCATGATACTTGTTCGAAAGCTTCCTAGTAGTCTTTTGAGTTTTGAAACTTCTTGCAAAGTTCCTTCCGCTAGGACATGTGATGTCAAATTTGCAATGCCATTCACCATCTCCATCTTCTCGTTTGTAAATGCTAGGACCATCGGATCCCCATTCCAAGTTCTTCAATTGGACCGGTAAAGATCCAAGAAAATCTGTCAATTTATTAAACACAAAGATGTTTTTAAATGGATTAAAATAAGCCTCCATTGCTAGAGCCCTCTCCATTTCGTCCTCTATGTCAAAGAAACTAGGTGTGCATGGCCCAAATTTAGGCCTCCCATCTTCATCTCTCCCTACTTCAAAACAACCAAGGTAATCCTCCTCTTGGTCTTCATCAAAGTCATCCACATTACTACCACCTCTAGGCCTTGGGTAGTAAGTATTCTTTAAAATTCCATCATCTATGGTCATAGTTCCTTTTCCCATGTCTATCACCGCACCACACGTTCTTAAAAATGGTCTACCTAACAACAAAGGTAGTTCTTTATCAACCGCAACATCTAACACTAGAAAGTCCGCCAAGAACGCTTGGTATCCTATTTGTACTCTAACATTTCTTACCTCCCCCATTGCTTTTGCTTTAGAATTATCCGCCATGGTGAGTTTAGAATTGTTAGGTTGAGGGTCTCTCAATCCCAACTTTTGATACAAGGGGTAAGGCATTATACTCACACTAGAACCCGTGTCGGCTAGTGCATACAATGGAGTAGTTCCATTAATCTTCACCGGTAAAACAAAGTTTCCGGGATCATTCATCTTTTTAGGAAGCCCATTCTCCATTATTCTTCTTTCCTCTACCTCATCAAAACTATTATTCTCCAACTTTGATTTTGCCAACATAACTCCATCTAGCTTCTTCCTATAAACCATGTAATCTCTAAGTACCTCAATAACCGGTTTGTTCTCCATTAACTCACTTATTTTTGCTTCAAGGTTTTCCAAAATTGCTTGTTTTTGTTCTTTGGTTAAGGGTTTCTTGTTTTGTGGTGAATTTGGTTGAGTGTTGGATGATGATGATGATGATTTGTTTTCCTTTGGGGTGGAGGGTTGGGTTAATTTGTTTAATGGGGTTTTGTTTCGATTGGCTTTTCCCATCTTACAAACTTCATCCTTTCCTCCCTTAAGCGTTATCATTCCTTCACAAACATCAACTAGCATTTCATTAACATCCTTCCCTTCTTCCAAATCACTAATATTGATCCGTAACTCACCTAGTGCAAAATCAATTGTACACTTGGTAGTTATAAGAAAATTTCTACCAAAGACAACCTCCGGTTCATCGGCATTCATGTAATCCAAGACCACAAAGTTACATTTGAAAATATGACCATGTATATTCACTTTAACATCTCTCACTTCTTTCCTTCCATAGCTTCCATAATCAAGTCTAACAAAGCCAAGCTTGTTAAGCATCTCTTCCGAAATATAGTTATCACTATACTCCATGTTCAACTCCGCATCCCATGCTTTTTCTCCTTCCACCGCACAAGGTGTAGCATACCTCATGTGTGTAGCATCGTACTCCTTAGTTGGTGCCTTAGTAAAAACAACCACCTTTCTTTCCTTCTCCTTCTTTGGATAACACATTTCATGTGGCAAATAAGAAACATTATCACCAATAATCTCTCCTTCTTCCAAATCACTCTTAGCCTTCTCTAACATATTCTCTAACTTTTCCAAGGAATCCCCGGAATCCTTGAACATATCCTCCAAATCTTTCAAGTATGCCGAAATCTGACTTAAACTCTCCATTTCACCTAAGCAATTACTAACTATAACATAACCATCAAAAAACATCCAAACCATTAGCATGAGGGTTAGTTGTAAGCAAATAATTCTTAATATGAAACAAGAATAAGTATATTAACAAACTAAAACACTAAGAATTGAAAACAAACTAAAAACTAAAAAGTGCAAAAAATTTAACGAGAGTTCCAACCGGTCGGTTGGGTGTCCAACCGAATCGGTTGATGAAATTACCACCACCAACCGATCGGTACGAACCCGTAACCGAATCGGTTGGTCACTCTGACCAAAATATTTTTTTTTATAAATAAATTACTAAAAATTAACTACACTTTAATCCTACCATTAATGACTTATTATTAAAAACTCTTAATATCCCAATAATAATTAAAACTAAACATTAATTCTATTTAATTAAAAACTTAAACATTAATCATAATAACTATTTTAACTACTCATAATTACTAACATTAATAGTCTAGAAACCTAAATAATTAACTAAAAACAGTAATTTAAAGAAAATTAACGAATAAAACTAAAATCCTAATTTTACCGAGCTGCCAACCGAATCGGTTGGTTGTCCAACCGATCGGTTGGAGCAATCTGTCTAAAAAAAAACTTTTTCTTGTTAAAAATTAAATCAAATCCGAATTATAAACAAATTAACTACTAAAATAAAGAAAACTAATCAAATCCCCGGCAGCGGCGCCAAAAACTTGATGTGCGTTTTTGCTAGTGCAAGTTTTAAAATTTATAAACACGATTTATCCGATTAATTCTTTAGCACATACGAGCAAGTATACTCGTCCGGTGTAATAAAGGTGGGTAAGTCGAGATCGTCCCAAGGGATTTGTTTATTTATAGTAGAACTTGTTTATTAACAAAGGTTGTCAATCCTTGTTTGTATGAATATATTTTTAAAAAGAAATCAAATAAGAACTAAGCATATACTTGTGTATAATTCCATGATGAGGTCTAGGAGTATTATTGCAATTATGAATATAAAGTTTGGTGTAAAACTTGTTATGATGCGCAACTAAAAATGAGTAGAAATACAATCGATGATGTATGTCATGTTCTAACTACTACTAAGAATTCAATCTACTAAATGACTCCTTTCGGACATATCAAGATAGTATGACAATTCTATAATCACATGGTTGTTTAGAAAATCAACTCTTTTCTTATGAATTCCTACGAATCCTTTCGGTCCTTTTTCGTGATGAAATCTTCTCAAAATCCATTTTAATAAGTAAATAGGATGGTTGTCAAGCATCATATTCCATACTAATTCGTGCACTAATGTTTTGGAATAAAAACAAGTTGAAAATCCTTTCGGACCTATTTCCCAAAGATTGTTTTTATCAACAAATTAAGCAAGATTAGATATTACTTCAACAAACTCATAAAATAGATATGTTTTCATGCATCACCTTTTTAGTAAAAGAATACTCCATAACCAATCACATCATACACACAAGTATATCACAAATTACTCCATAGCAATCATAAATAAACACAAGTAGATAATAAAACTTTCATTAAACGTAAAGTAACAATTGTTCATTATAAGAATCAAGGTGTACCTAGTCTTGAGAATTACAATGACAAGAATCACGTGGAACTATAGCAACCACACTCTAGATAAACTATTCACCACACTAGTGAACAATTCCCAACTTGAACCAAAGATTGAGACTTTACTCAACTCTTTCTGATGTTTTTCACACTTAGTAACCTTAGAAAATGAACTAGTAACACTTTAGTGTAACAATAATATTGATAAAAGATGGTACATGTAATCTAGAGGCTAAGTACTCATTATATAGCCTCATAACTCTTCTCTTCCAAGCAAAAACGTCCCATGATAGTTAATAGCCAGAAATGATCAGCCACCAATGATTATGGGGTATAAATACACCTTTAAATGCAATTTTGTAACAGCAGTCGTTCCCCAACCGATCGGCTAGAGGTCCAACCGATCGGTTGGAGCCTTTTGGTCAAATTCCAGCCGATCCGGTTGCGGGTTGCAGCCGATCGGCTGGATGCCTCCACTATGTTGTTTCTTTGACTTTTTTTTCGCCGATTCTTTTCGCATGTATTTCCTTTCTTCGTGGCATGTCTTAGTACATTAGAACTTGATATTTCTTTGGTAAATATGTATAGAAATCTTGTCTATATCAAATCCTTTGTCCATGCGTTAATTTCATCCTTTTCTTCCATTCGAATCTTTCCCCAACAAGCATGATCACTTCATTTCTTCACTTTTAAGCATCTTTTCACTGCTTTTGGCTATATTTGCATGTATAAACACTTTTCCACGATTCAGTAACAAATGTATACAAATATGACCAATTCCATACGAAAAACCAACAATAACGCTTCTAAAAACATGTTAACTTTGAGCGTTATCAACCTCATGGTCGTGGTTTGGTCCTAGTAGCCAATACGTGTTAATTATTTGGTTTTGTAATAAATTTGGTTAATGGTTGTGATTTATTGGAAATTTTTAACATATGAGATTATATGGAACTTGCGGTAAATTAAATTAGTTGGTATGGTAAAATATTGGAAGTGACGGAAAATATATATATATATATATATATATATATATATATATATATATATATATATATATATATATATATATATATATATGTGTATGTGTGTGTGTGTATATATATATATATATATATATATATATATATATATATATATATATATATATATATATATATATATATATATGTGTGTGTGTAAACATATGTATATATATTCACTTATATAATAAATAGGTAACGTAATAAATAAAATAATAACGTGACGATAACTATTAACTATTAAGTTAGATTAATATTTATCAGAACCTTATTAAATAAATATATAACGAATTCATATTACGAGTTAATAACGGAAAGTCTTTAAAAAGGAATCCTTAAGGGCTCAAAACAAATGTAATGTTCGAAGTGAATTATTAAATATTCGAGCACACGCTAAGCAAGTCCAAAGCTTATTGTTGTTATGGTAATGACTAGTTAACCTTATTCTGAATAAAGTCTCGAATTTATTTATCGATAACGGGTCATTAATAGTGTTGTTGGACCTATTGGACTGACGAGCCCAATAGGAGCCCAATAAGAATATTAAGCGACCATGTGGACGAAAAATGCATCCTATGACTAATGATATAACTCAAGGGCTAATAAGTAAGTCGACAAATGGTTGGACTTATCAAGTTGACGAATTTGATAAGTCGTCGACCATTCGTACGATGACTTATCGATCCATAAGGTCATATCATTTGACCTTGACCTTTTGTGTGCTATTTGATGGATTCCTATATGCTTTAAATGCTACTACGTGCTATGTGGATTATTTGACTTTCGTGATTTATGCCGTTGAGGTATTATATTCTTCGATATGCGTATATGATATGATTGGATGAACTATTTGGCGTGAGTTCATTTGAGTCGAGACTTTGTCTCTAGTACCCATACCAAACGATATCGAACGATACCAAGCGATGACTAAAACTTTTCAAAGAATATTCTCTTTCGGAAAATAAATGGAAATTAATCGGGGATTAAGGGAAGTAATTAAATTTCGAGAGTTATATTAAGTTGAGTTCTATATATATATATATATAGGTCATGCCGAGTCATAGTTGCTGTGAAGTCTTAGCCTTGCTTACTTTTGCTATTTACGTATCTATCTTGATTTCTGTTTGCTACATTCGAGGTGAGTTTCATAGCCCCACTTTTACTCGCATTTTAATGGTTTTCCTAAATTTGGGGGAGAATACATGCTACTGTTTTCTTGGACCTGCTACTATTTTGTTTTGCTATTGTGTAGACTAGTTTTAGGATAGACGAAAGTAGACGTTGACCTAGAACTAGGGCGCTTAGACTCTAGTTGGAATAAACTCTGCTGCGGCCTAGTTTGGGGCAGCATTGGGTGGTTCCTTGCTGTAACCTGACTAGTGACCGTTGAGGGGCCCACTCACTATGATCATTCATCCTTATTAAGGTGATAAACTATTGATGCGTTTGCGTGATGATTGTGATGATGTCTATGCCTGCTCTAGTTACACATAGCGCTAAAATCCTTCAGGTCCCGTATGATTTTACTTTAAACCNCATGCATGCACGATGCGCTCAAATCCTTTATCGGATCATGTAACAAATATGTTATCCGACATGGAAAGATGAGAAAGATTGAAATTAGGAGACTTTGGATTATCTCTTAGGATTTTATTGCATTTAGGGTCGAAGATAATCGCATCTCCACATATGTTTCATGTAGGCACACACTAGAAACATTTTCTGAAATCTGGCAAACCTTCTGGTGGCGGTCCCTTATCGACCGGCGGTCCCTCAAATGATAAAGGACCATCCACCTATTTACAGGACCGTCCATTTGTTTGTGTGTCGTGACTTTATGTTCCTGCGTGCTTGACCAACCTACCCTTAGGTCCTTCACTTATTCCCAATTTGCTTAAACATAATTTGAACTAATTTAACCAAGCATGCATGCTTTGCTATTCTTGCAACCTTCCTCATCTACTTAAATCCTACCTTCCTCCTTCCATTGTAATGGCATAACCTTCCTCCTTCTCAATGTCATCCCACAAACAATCACCACCTAGAAAACCAAGAATTTCGGTCAAACCAATATGGAGGAAGAAACAAAGCCTTGGCAATTTCATGAACCATTCAACCAACAAAAACAATCACCACGCTACTTCCAATCCCACATCACAACATGAGGCATCATCTTCATCATTCTCATTCTTTGTGTGACATTTCGTAAAATTTCATGTCACTAATTTTAATATTTTATTATTTAACAATATATTTTTTATTAACTTCGGCGGAAGTTATCCGTGTACGTCATGACACGTTCAATTAGTTCTATCGCTACTAGACATCATTCAAAAGTACATTTCATAGACTTGGGTTAGTCTACATATCACCATATCATAAAGTGCATTCTATTCCACTCATAAGTTATATCATTTTAAATTATTTATATGTAATTATAAATCAACTATCACAAGTGATCAATAAAAGGTTTCATTACACCAACCAATTTCCACTATGGCACTAATATTTTAATATACTATATATATTGCCACAAAAATTTCAAAGGTTATTTATTTTATATTTTTAAGAGTTTACATACTTTTTAACCTCCTTTTATATTTATGTACAACAATATTTGTGCCAAGCAAGCAATATCTATCAAAACACCCAATGTTTATAAAATTATATTTTTATAATTTTTACAATTGTATTTTGTCACAATGGTACCATTAAAAATTATTTTTAATTAACCCGGTACCCGAAAACGTCAAAACTACTCAACCTATACACTAAACGGTACTCCGTAAACAAAATAATACACAAAATAAACCCACTAACCCCCCATTTTTACCCATGGCCGGTTCTTAAGTGTCCCCTAGGACACTTGTCCACCAAAAGTTACCATATATCAAATACCACTAACACCTACTTTATTCATACATGCAAATATTCATTAGATCAAAAATCTATTCTTGCTCCTCCTCTCTTTGATAGCTCATGGCAAGAACAAGAAAACCAAGGAGAACAATTGTTTTTCAAGATCAAAAGTTATTTTCAAGAAGCTAGTACTAATCTATTACAAGGTTTTGAAATATAAACCTATAGATTATTAGGGTTTTCATCAA
The DNA here is from genome assembly GCA_014162995.1 of Artemisia annua. Taxonomy (NCBI): domain Eukaryota; kingdom Viridiplantae; phylum Streptophyta; class Magnoliopsida; order Asterales; family Asteraceae; genus Artemisia; species Artemisia annua. The sequence goes on along the minus strand of LBNU01009340.1, from coordinate 20,690 downwards.
AATCTTCATAAAATCATCTAGTAAGTGAACCAAATGAATTTTTATAATGTTGTTATGTTTTTACCATGTTCTATTCAATTTTTACCTACATGCAAAGTGTATGTAATTTGTACCACTCTAAAATTATGTTTTGTTAATTTTATGAGATATATATATATAGTAATATATGGTGGATATATATATATATTCATGTATAGTATTAAGCTTCGCATATATTACGGTATATATATATATATAGAGAGAGAGAGAGAGAGAGAGAGAGTTTTTGGTGAAGAGACTTGTTTGATGAAATTTAGGAACCCATGACACCTTGAGGAGGTGTATGGTAGGTTATGGGATTGTTGGAGTTGATTGATGATGAAATTGGATTAGTTACAAGATAAGAAAACCATTTTTGACAATATATATAAGCTTCTGGTCATATTTTTAAAATACAGAAAACTCAGTATGTTTGGGCCAATTTTTGACCAAAGATTTAGAAAATACTTTTAAAAACGAAGGTATGGGCGAAAGAATTGATAAAAACGGATTTATAACGAAAAAGTTATGCTAAAAACAAGTTATACCAAATTTTATTTTACAATTTCAGAAAATTTGGTTGCTGATGTACTAAAGAACTTTGTAAAAACAGGACCCTAACCCTCATTAAAATGCACCAACATGTTAAAAATGTGTTAGTACTTGTTAAGAGCTAACCGGGGATATAAAATTCTTGAGAAACGGACTTGATATATTTTTAAGAAAATCCACAAACACCTATGTTGGGAGCCATTTTCCCATCAATAGACTAATTTCTAGAGTCGGGACACCAAGGAACAAAAGTTAGAGCACCTGGCCTAGTTTTCAAATCAATAAGCCGTTTGTCCTTTGGACTTAAAACGAGTAAACTATAACCATCCAAACATTCGCAAAAACTGCCCAGAAATGACAGTTTTAGCCTAAACACCATACTTTTCGACCATTTGTCTTAAAATCTGGGCACATTGAGTAAAACTTCACTACTGAACATATTTAGGCATGGTGCTAAGCTTTCCAGAAATACCAATTTTGTTTCCTAACTTTCAATATTCACTGATGTACAACTAGTTTTCCGAGGCCATTTAAATCGTTTTCAGAAAATTTACAAGTATTGTATTCTACGACGAAAAGTGATATTTTCACAAGTTTTCACCAAATAACTAACATAGAACACCGTTACACTATATATACGTGTAATATACTGTATGACTTATCACGAAAACATGAAATATAATTTTCGACGATTATACATGTTTTGATAATAATATGAGTGGTATAGATAGCATATGCATGTACATTCATAACATCATTATATAATCTAAATTAGATTATATCCATTCATTTTAGGTCACGACTAAGACTTTATGCCTTCATTATTTTCTGCGTTGATATTCATATTCTCACCGTAGTGCCGTGCTACTTAATTACCTGCTTATGTTGGTTGCTCATTCACTTCGAGGTGAGTTCATAGCCTCGCTTTTACTCTTTTAAATGTTTTATAAACCTCGCGAGGGGGATACATGCTAGTTTTACAAACTGAATACAAGTACTTTTTGGTATGCTGGATCCGATTATATGAATTATAGACATCTTACATTGAGTATTTCTTGCCAATTAAGTCCCCATCATGAACCGTTAATTTTGTTGGAAACGCTAGTGTTATGAATATGCATATTGGGCATTGACCAGCCTGGCCGAATGGGTAGCACCCATCTTTCAACGGTCACATAATATTGAGAAACATGTGGTAAATGGCAAATATTACCCTACCGGGACAAATGTTAAAACTAGGTTAAGGTTCGGTTTCATGAACTCAATGTTTTATATCTTATTATTTCCCGACTTGTATTTGTTACATGTCAACTTATTTATGGGCGTATAACAACATAGCCCATCGTGTTCTAAAACTGAATTATCTTGTATTCAATTGATTACTTATCAAACTTTATGAATTCACTCAACCTTTGTGTTGACTTTTTAGCATGTATTTTCTCAGGTCCGTAAGTGGCTTAAGCTTGGATGGGCGGCGCAAGGAAATGGATATCTACTTGATGGCTCATGTTTAATTAAAATTTTCATTCGATAATGACTTGAACTTTTAAATTTATGTATTTTTAAACTTATGTTTAACTTTTGGGACCTCAACTCTGATAAATTATCGAATGTGAAATTGTTAAAAACGACTTTGTTTTAAAGTAATTTACTATACTTGTACTATGTGACTAATGTATAGCACCTCATGTCCCTTTCCGCTGCGATCCGAAAATTGGGGTGTTATACTTTGCCTCTCAACCACAAAATGGGCCTCCATCCACTCACAATGACCATACAAACCCGATTTCTCAAGATCATTCATTACCACCACTATTGCCAACTCCATTGCCAAATGTCAACTCCATACACTCAATCAAGGCTCAAGAATTCTCCAACCTTATTGACTTGAGCCTTCTCAATATCATTTTATCCCAAAAACTTCATCCTCCAACTATGTCTCATCCCACTCTTGCCCAAGTGGATGCCCATGGGGGATATTGTGTGTGACCCGAATAATCTTACTCATTGCTTGCATTAGTATTAGTTTAAACTTAAAGGACCAAAGATGTTAGAATGAAAGTTAATAACTTCCATGTTAGTTAACTCGGTTGGAACTAAACTGAAGGGTTACGTTGTTTCAATGGCAACGTTTCAGAAACTATAAATATGTAAAGATTTGTAACGTTTAAAGGTTAATCAATATAGATGAATTTATATACTAAAAAAAAGAGAAAAAAAAGAAAAAATCACATAATATAATTTACTTATTCAATATACTTTGCAACATAAACATATATCGATCTAGAAGAGTTTGGGACAACAATTGGCATCAAGAGCAAGGATTAACATAACGAAACAAGAATCCGTTTCGACATCAAAAAACAAAAATCATATCGAGATGCCATAGAAGAACGCATTGAAGGAAAAGAACATCGTTACATTTTTTCTTCAGCGAGGAACGTTTTTTTTTTCTTTATCTTCCAAAGAAACAAACAACGATTTGAATAAGGAATACGCAAACAAGATAGTGCACAATCTAGTTTACGTAAGAAGGTTGCAAGCGTACAACATCAAACGATATTGGTGTTGAGGACTGTTGGCAACAATGAAGGGAAGGAAGAAATTGGAGACTTTGTGTAAACTGGTTGAAAACAAAGACACAAAGCATATTAAGACGCGAATTCTAGAAGCGCATGAGACGTTGTTGTGAGAGTAAAACGTATACGTAGAACGAGGAATACTCAAGGAGAAGTGTGTGGAGTTTTGTGTCGATAGAACACAAAAATAACAACAACGTAGAGAGAAACAAAACGAAGGACTGATTTTGTTTCGTTGGAACGAATTCAGAAGCGAAGCAAATTTTGTTTTCTGGTTCGGTGTGGTTACCGAGGCGTGGTAACATAAGTTTGTGTGTAGGAGACTTCGTGATCTCAAAGATAGCGAGATCAAAATATAACGCACAAAAGGAAAAAGGAAAATAACGTGTAGTGTGGTAAAAATTTTGTTTACTTGTGTCGAATTCAAAAAAAACAAACAACAACAATTCGACAACAACAAAGAACAAAAAAAAGGGAAGCCGAGAAGTTTTGCGAATCAAAGAAAGATTTTGAACAAGGCGTGAAGGCAGTGGAACGAAGTGTTATAGACTCGTTGGCAAACAAAAGGGTACAATAAAATTCGACAGTTGGATAAGAAGAAAGTTGTGCAGTTGTGGTTCAAGAAAAAAAACAACGACAACAACAAAAGCAAAAGAAATCCGAGAGGTTTTGGTTAATTTTGAAGTCGAATAGATTGAAACAAGGCAACGAGGCATAGAAATTCAAAAGGAATAAGGCGGGAAAAAGATCAAAGTTGGTGAACGATTACTACTAACAAAACAAATTGAATACATCTCGTATTCATCACAAAGTTAACGAGGTCATAAGTTTCTAAATTTTTGGATTTCATTATAAATAGAATAGTATATATATATATTTAGTTTATATTATTAGGAAATCCCGAGAACTATTATTGATCCCGTAGTATTAAGATTCCCGGAAATATATATTCCTACAAATAAAAGAGATACCATACTAGGAAAGAAAAAATTCATTACGCATTAGAAGGTGAAGATAATAAATACCCATAAGATGACTACCGAGGATACGTCTAACAACAACAACACGGTAAATATAGTGAAACCCTTAACACCTATTGCACAATACCAATGCCCTAAGTTGAAAAACACAAATTATACGGTATGAGCTATACAAATAAAAGTTATACTAGAAGCACATGGTTTGTGGGAAGCAATAGATCCTAAGGATAACACAGAAGTAGATGATAAGAAAAACAAGGCAACAATGGCCTTGTTATATCAAGCGTTGACCGAGGATGTAATTTTACAAGTAGCAAGTTGTAAGACGGCCAAAGAATTATGGAATGCGTTAAAGAAAAGACACGTTGGAGAAGAAAGAGTGCAGCAAGCACGGTTACAATCATTGATGATTGGATTTAACTCACTTCAGATGAAGGAAGATGAGACGGTGGATGCATTTGCAGACAAGTTAAATGGCTATGTCACGAAGGCAAAGGAACTAGGGAAAACATTAGATGAATCACTTATAGTTAGAAAACTATTAGACTCCACACCCGATAGATTCATTCAGANCTGTTGGCAACAATGAAGGGAAGGAAGAAATTGGAGACTTTGTGTAAACTGGTTGAAAACAAAGACACAAAGCATATTAAGACGCGAATTCTAGAAGCGCATGAGACGTTGTTGTGAGAGTAAAACGTATACGTAGAACGAGGAATACTCAAGGAGAAGTGTGTGGAGTTTTGTGTCGATAGAACACAAAAATAACAACAACGTAGAGAGAAACAAAACGAAGGACTGATTTTGTTTCGTTGGAACGAATTCAGAAGCGAAGCAAATTTTGTTTTCTGGTTCGGTGTGGTTACCGAGGCGTGGTAACATAAGTTTGTGTGTAGGAGACTTCGTGATCTCAAAGATAGCGAGATCAAAATATAACGCACAAAAGGAAAAAGGAAAATAACGTGTAGTGTGGTAAAAATTTTGTTTACTTGTGTCGAATTCAAAAAAAACAAACAACAACAATTCGACAACAACAAAGAACAAAAAAAAGGGAAGCCGAGAAGTTTTGCGAATCAAAGAAAGATTTTGAACAAGGCGTGAAGGCAGTGGAACGAAGTGTTATAGACTCGTTGGCAAACAAAAGGGTACAATAAAATTCGACAGTTGGATAAGAAGAAAGTTGTGCAGTTGTGGTTCAAGAAAAAAAACAACGACAACAACAAAAGCAAAAGAAATCCGAGAGGTTTTGGTTAATTTTGAAGTCGAATAGATTGAAACAAGGCAACGAGGCATAGAAATTCAAAAGGAATAAGGCGGGAAAAAGATCAAAGTTGGTGAACGATTACTACTAACAAAACAAATTGAATACATCTCGTATTCATCACAAAGTTAACGAGGTCATAAGTTTCTAAATTTTTGGATTTCATTATAAATAGAATAGTATATATATATATATATATATATATATATATATATATATATATTTATATTTAGTTTATACTATTAGGAAATCCCGATAACTAATATTGATCCCGTAGTATTAAGATTCCTGAAAACTAAATAGATTCCTACCAATAGAAGAGATACCATACTAGGAAGAATAAAAATTCCTTACGCATTAAAAGGTGGAGATAATAAATACCTATAAGATGACTACCGAGGATACGTCTAACAACAACAATACATCAAATATAGTGAAACCCTTAACACCTATTGCATAATACCAATGCCCTAAGTTGAAAAACACAAATTACACGGTATGGGCTATACAAATAAAAGTTATACTAGAAGCACATGGTTTGTGGGAAGCAATAGATCCTAAGGAAAATACAGAAGTAGATGATAAGAAAAACAAGGCAACAATGGCCTTGTTATATCAAGCGTTGACCGAGGATGTAATTTTACAAGTAGCAAGTTGTAAGACGGCCAAGGAATTATGGAATGCGTTAAAGAAAAGACACGTTGGAGAAGAAAGAGTGCAGCAAGCACGGTTACAATCATTGATGATTGGATTTAACTCACTTCAGATGAAGGAAGATGAGACGGTGGATGCATTTGCAGACAAGTTAAACGGCTATGTCACGAAGGCAAAGGAACTAGGGAAAACATTAGATGAATCACTTATAGTTAGAAAACTATTAGACTCCACACCCGATAGATTCATTCAGATAGTAGCATCCATAGAACAAACTAGTGATCTAGACGACATTACCCTAGATGAGATCACTGGAAAACTCAAGGCGTTTGAGGAAAGGATAAGACTCCGGAAAGGAGGTCAAGTTGAAAGCCAGGAGAATTTACTATTCGCACACGGTGAACACTCAGGAAGAGGAAAGCGATTTAGTAAACGCGGAGGTAGATCAAACTATTCACGAGGAAACTGGCGGAATAATAAAAACAGAAATAACTCACAAGAAGGAAACTCAAATCATAAGGGAAACCCTAATAGGAATACAAATAAGAAGGATTTGAGTAATTTAAGATGTTTTAAGTGTAACAAACTTGGACATTTTATGAGTAAATGTAGAGTAAAATCAACAGCTCAGGAACAATCGAACCTTATCTTAGAAGATGATGAACCATCACTGTTAATGACTATGCACGAAACCGAACACGAGGAAGTGTTGTTGAATGAAGGCCAAATTCAACCAGGGAAATATGCTTCAAAGGATGAAAGCATATGGTATTTAGATAATGGTGCAAGTAACCATATGACGGGAACTAAGAGTCATTTTAAGGATATAGATGAAAGCGTAACAGGACGAGTACGTTTTGGAGATGGATCATATGTCCAGATAAAGGGAAAAGGCTCTATATTGTTAGGTTGTAGAAACCAGGAACAAAAGGTGGTATCGGATGTATATTATATACCAAACCTTAAGAGCAACATACTAAGTCTAGGACAACTTACAGAAATAGGTTGTAAAGTCGTAATGGACGGAAATGAATTGACTTTGTATGATAAGAGCAGAAAATTGTTGATGAAAGTGGAAAGATCCAAGAATAGACTTTACAGTATTAGACTACAAATAGACACACCTATATGTCTCTTAGCAAACGTAGATGATAAGACGAAAAGTGTTACAGTTTTAAGGGGTCATTTAAGCCCTAAATCGTATTTATTTGATCAAATATTGCCCTAAATCGTTCCTTTTGTCATTTTAGGTACTTTTGAGAAGAATTCTGGAAAACATGCATATTTGGACGTTTTTGGAGCATAATAGTGAAGAAAATGACAAAGTCTCAAATTATGCTGGGAACAGTACCTAACGGCGTCAGACACCATAAGGTGACGCCGTCACTTGAAGACAAAAGAGGTGGATTTATGTTTGTACTTGACGCTCCAGAGAACTTTTGAGGAAGTTACACCTGACGGCGTCAGGTGTATTTGGAAGTAGGCCGTCTGGCCTTAGGTTTACAAGAGACGTCCCAGAAGACTTTTGAAGGTGACGGCGTCAGGATTCAACCTGACGGCGTCAGATGATATAGAGTGATGACGTCAGAAAGAAGGCTTGCACAAGAAGAAACCAAAGTGGAACCATCACAAGTTAAACAAGACAATCACAACTTGCGCGCAGAGTAGCTGTTACTGTTTCGGCCATAAAATCTTCATACGAACTCGGATTTGAGTGATTCAAAAGCCCACGCGAAGAGGACGAAAAAATCTTCGATTTGGTGAAAACGACGAGCTGATGCCGTCAGGTGTTAGATCTGACGCCGTCACCCTTTGCCAATAGAAAATCAGCCTATAAATATAACATTATAACTTCACTTTTTGTAAGCCCCAAACCCTAAGTCCGATTCTAGGGTTAGGGTAGGTGTTTTTCCAGCAACTTAGAGGGTCTTAATCACTCCATAAACATCTTGTATTGGTGTGTTGATTCTATCTTAATTATGTCTTCCATTATTATTGTTGCTTGTTCTTCATTGATTATGTTTTGCTAAATCACCTAGTGTCTACTTATGATTGTGTGAAACTTGTATATAATCAATTAGATCTTATTGATTTCTTGTTGATGTTTGTGTCTATCTTCATCAATGAGGGCTTGTTGATGTGTGTGTCTAACTCCATCAATTAAGGCGTGACAACTTCAATAGATCTAGTTGGTTTAGTTTATAATTCTTGTTTCCTATTGATTCTTGTTTTGATTGAATGTTCCATCGATGTTAGGCTTAAGAAAACTGGCCAACCTCCTTTATGGTAACGTGCTTGAACGTCTTAAGAAACATGTAGTCGAGGCATACTAGGCTATTAAGGTAGTATTTAACGCATGAGCCACTGTTTACAATCCCTATGGTTATGTAGTGCATGGCATAGGAGGAGATAAGAGCTCATAGAATTGGAGAGATATGTATGCCACTCCATGAGTTATTAGGAATACACCCGTCAATTAAAACAAGGTTTACAGTCAATAGGTAGAATTTGATAGCTAGCAAGGAGTAATACATCATAGGTAGACATGCTTCACTTCCCTTGTAGAACCCTAGTTTACTTTCCTACACAATAGTTTAAGTAGTAGCTTTTGGGTTAGTTGATTAGCAACTAATTCCGCCCCTTCTTCCAAAACCCGAGATCTTTACTTGCTTTCCATAAAACATAAAAATACAAAAAGAATTATCCCTCATCTCTAAACCTAGTAGATAAATTTCAATCCTAACGAACACTATTCTTTGAGTTGAACGATCAATCCCCCGTACTTACCACTTCACTATACTACATCGGTCAGGTACACTGCCTGGTGGGGTTGTAAACCTCTTGAGATCCCTCGACAGGTAAAACCTGTTGTATGGTCACAAAACAACGCATCAAGTTTTTGGCGCCGCAGCCCGGGGAGTAGTTATTACTTATTGGGTCTACTCATTAGATTCCTATCTAGTGAGATTTTTATTTTTCTTTTTAATAGTTTTCCCGTAGTCTATCTTTTCTTTATGTCTTTGTTCGTAGAAACCTTTCCATTGACTGTACCGTTCACCATTATGGAGTACGCGAATCCACCATACTACCGACCACGAAACCCATCCGCCCCTAATGACATCTTGATGTTCAACCAATATCAAGATGAACCCATATATGATGCATGGACTCGTTTTAAAATTTTACTCCGAATAGTCCCTCATCATAGCTTCGATTTAGCATCCCTATCCCAAATCTTTTACTGTCGTGTCGACCAATGTGACCAAAGGTGCATTGAGGATTTCGCCAATGGGGACCTTAGGGAATTAAATGCTGAAGAAGCATGGGATGCCATAGAAGAGTGTGCCCAATATTACTATAGCGTAGACAACCTAACGAACGTTAGTGCAAGTCAATTGACCACAAATTTCAAGGGTCATGAAACAAGTTTATTTGGGGATGAATACGCTAATGTCAAGATGCCTAAGTGGATGTCACCTAACATCGTAGTACAAAACGAACACATAGGTAATCTAGATACAAAGGAGGATGAGGGTATAGTTGAGCCACCTAGCTGCATGTCAT
>LBNU01009338.1:24640-39145 GCA_014162995.1 Artemisia annua | reverse complement strand
TTTTGGTGTAACGCCGTAGACACTTCCACCTATATCCTTAATAGAATTCTCATAAGACCTATCATAGGAAAAACTCCGTATGAAATCTTGAAGGGAAGGAAACCTTCATTAGATTACTTTAGAGTATTTGGTAGCAAGTGCACCAAGGATTACATCACCAAGTTTGACCCAAAGTCCTACGAAGGTGTATTTCTATGTTACTCTCAAACTAGTAAAGCCTATATTGTACTCAACAAGGAAACAATGGTCGTCGAAGAATCACTCAATGTGACTTTCGATGAGAGTCCCCCTCTTCCTAAAACATCACCTTTGGTAGATGATGATTTAGATGAAGAGAACGCCGTAGTTGAAAACATGAAGAACCTAGACATATCTAAGGAAAGTAAAACCATCGAAATAGGAGAAGCCACTAACATTAAGGAATCTAAAAGTCATCCCTTAGAAAATGTTATAGGAAGCCTAAATCAAAGAACCCTTAGATCACAAGCTCAAAATAAAAGCAATCTCTTTTGTTTTGTCTCAATTATAGAACCCAAAATGTAAATGAAGCATTGAAGGATGAAAGTTGGATCATCACAATGCAAGAAGAATTAAACAAATTTAAGTCAAATGATGTTTGGATGTTAGTACCAAGACCTAAAAATGTTACCGTAATAGGAACTAAGTGGGTATTTAGAAACAAACTAGATGAACATGGTATTGTATCTAGGAACAAAGCTAGATTAGTCGCACAAGGCTATAATCAACAAGAGGGAATTGATTATGACGAAACCTATGCACCCGTAGCTATACTTGAGTCCATTAGGATATTACTTGCATACGCTTGTGCATTAGATTTTAAATTGTTCCAAATGGATGTGAAAATTGCATTCCTAAACGGTCTCATCAATGAGGAGGTATATGTAGCACAACCTCCAGTATTCATTGACTTTGAGTACCCTGAGCATGTTTATAGACTTAAGAAAGCTTTGTATGGCTTAAAACAAGCCCCTAAGGCTTGGTATGATAGGTTAAAAGCTTTTCTTCTTAAGCATGAATATTCGATGGGAATGGTAGACAACACTCTTTTCACTAAGAAGAAAGATTCAAACATCATACTCGTCCAAATATATGTTGATGACATTATATTCGGTTCAACTTGTCAAGACATGTGTGATGAATTCTCAAAAATCATGCATGACGAGTTTGAAATGAGTATGATGGGCGAGCTTAACTTCTTCTTTGGACTTCAAATAAAACAATTAGATGATGGAATATTTTTTAATCAATCTAAGTATATTAAGGAAATGCTTAAGAAATTTGAATTAGCAGATGCTAAGCCTATGAAAACCCCAATGGCTACGGACACTAAGCTCACCAAGGATGAAGAGGGTGAATCCGTAGATAGTACTAAGTATAGAGGTATGATAGGAAGTTTATTATACCTAACGGCAAGTAGGCCCGATATCATGTTTAGTGTCTGCCTTTGTGCTCGCTTCCAAGAAGATCCCAAAACTTCTCATTTAGAAGAGGTTAAGCGTATCTTCCGATACATTAAAGGCACTATGCACTTAGGGTTATGGTATCCTAAGGGGACCGACATAGAAACTATAGTTTATGCCGACTCTGATCATGCGGGAGATTATGTGGATCGAAAAAGCACTAGTGGCATTTGTACCTTCATGGGTTGTTGTTTAACTTCTTGGTTCTCCAAGAAACAAATGGCACTAGCTATCTCCACAACCAAAGCCGAATATGTAAGCGCCGGAAAGGCATATCAACAAGCACTATGGATGAAACAAGCTCTCGTAGACTATGGCATTACACTTGATGATATTCCAATCATGTGTGATAATAAAGGAGCAATAGATTTAAGTAAAAACCCCGTGCAACACTCTCGTACCAAACACATTGAAATTCATCACCACTTTCTTAGGGATAACGTACAAAAGGGTAACATATCTATTGAAAAAGTTCCAACGGAGGAAAACATAGCCGATATTCTCACTAAACCCCTTAAACGTGAGCCATTCTTTTATTTACGATTTGGATTAGGAATGATGGAACATATATCATCTTAGATAACCTAATATATATTTATCTCTTCTAATCTAAGTCTAGGATTCTTTTGCGAACAAAAATTAAAAATTGGGGAAGTAGTGATATCTATTTTCTTTAAACAACCATTATGGCGTGATAATAAGAAAACTTGATTTTGTGCATAAAAACCCCAAATCTTATGTTGAATATCTTCTCACGAATAGGAAAAATCAAATTTTCTTGCATTGTTAATACAATTCAAAAACGCTTTTGGCATGCATGCACGATGCGCTCAAATCCTTTATCGGATCATGTAACAAATATGTTATCCGACATGGAAAGATGAGCAAGATTGAAATTAGGAGACTTTGGATTATCTCTTAGGATTTTCTTGCATTTAGGGTCAAAGATAATCGCATCTCCACATATGTTTCATGTAGGCACACACTAGAAACATTTTCTGAAATCTGACAAACCTTCTGGTGGCGGTCCCTTATCGACCGGCGGTCCCTTAAACGATAAAGGACCGTCCACCTATTTACAGGACCGTCCCTTTGTTTGTGTGTCATGACTTTATGTTCCTGCATGCTTGACCAACCTACCCTTAGGTCCTTCACTTATTCCCAATTTGCTTAAACATAATTTGAACTAATTTAACCAAGCATGCGTGCTTTTCTATTCTTGCAACCTTCCTCATCTACTTAAACCCTTCCTTCCTCTTTCCATTGTCATGGCATAACCTTCCCCCTTCTCAATGTCATCCCACAAACCATCACCACCTAGAAAACCAAGAATTTCGGTCAAACCAATATGGAGGAAGAAACAAAGCCTTGGCAATTTCATGAACCATTCAACCAACTCAAACAATCACCACGCTACTTCCAATCACAACATGAGGCATCATCTTCATCATTCTCATTCTTTGCCTCTCAACCACAAAATGGGCCTCCATCCACTCACAATGACCATACAAACCTGATTTCTCAAGATCATTCATTACCATCACTATTGCCAACTCTATTGCCAAATGTCAACTCCATACACTCAATCAAGGCTCAAGAATTCTCCAACCTTATTGACTTGAGCCTTCTCAACATCATTTATCCCAAAAACTTCATCCTCCAACTATGTCTCAGCCCACTCTTGCCCAAGTGGATGCCCATGGGGGATATTGTGCTTGTTGCATTTACAACCACAACCACTTTCAAAAGATGAAGAATGATCTTGACTATATCATTTCCATTGTGACAACTGGTAATTTCGGGTCATGCTAATAATATATTTTATCTATTTTATGCGTGAGTCGTGAGTATCCCTGGTTTCCTAGTGAGTACCACTGCGTGTCTTGGCACAACAAATAGAGAAAATGTGAAAATATGGAAAATAAACAAATAATAATAAAGGCTATACGTGTTTATAACCAAAGTTTATGTAAAAACGCTCCTAAAGTCAATATAATAACTTTGGAAGATCGGAAAAATATTTATAACGCGTTTTATTTATCCCGGTCACGATATGGTAAAAATATTAAGAGATTGGCGAGATTGGTCCTTGTGGGAGCAGTAGGGTTTGTTATTAGTCCCCTTGCACTCACCACCCTATATATACTACTTATATTAGATTTTTAGGGTTATTCGTCTTCTCCTTTCTCTCTCTCGCCGCTATTCACACATGCACACCCACAAGTTTAACCGGCCACTTTTCCGGCGATATTTCCTCCACTACCGCGCGTACAAACGCACCACCACCACTAAACTTCACCATTTTTGATCCTCTATCTTTTGAGCATAAGCACGCGCCATATAAACAACATTAACACAAATTCTATTCAAGTTTTTGGAACGAACCACTGCTACTTTTCATCCTTTTCTTGTTCTTGTTCGAGCCGTACATCGAGGTGGGTAAACCCATCATTTCCATGAGGTTTTGACCTCGGTTTGACTCAAAAGCCTTAGGGTTTGCGAGATTGTTAATAATAACGAGATTAAACATGATAAAAATGGCTAAATAATATGTTTGGTATCGAAGTTGGGTCATATTTTGTGTTGGTTTGTCTCGAATGGATGTAGCCGAGAGTCTAGGACTCTCGGTGGTGTTTGGTTTTTCTATTAGGAGATGTTTTTGAGTGTTTTGATAGTAGGTTTAGGATTAGGATAGGTATTGGTGACGGGTTTGGGCTTGGAGGTGTGGCCGAGAGGTGTAGGAGGCTCGGATTTGGTTGTTGTTGGTTGGGTTGTTGTCGAGTTGTTGTTGTTGAGTTGTTGGAGTCGTTGTGGTGAAGCTGTGTTGGCCGAGAGGTAGGAAGCCGAGACTACTAGAGTCTCGGTAAGGGATGTTGTGGAGTTCTTGTTGTCGAGTTGTTGTTCTTGTTAAGTTGTCGTTGTTTTTTGTTGTCGTTGTTGTGTTGTTGTGGTTGAAGAGGTAGAGCCGAGACCTCTAGGGTCTCGGCAAGTGGGATTGTTATTGTTTTGTTGTTGTTAATGTTGTGGTTGGCCGAGGAGTAGAGCCAAGACCTCTAGGGTCTCGGCAAGTGGTATGTTGCTAGTTGTGGTTGTTAAAGCGGCTAACTAGGAATAGATTAATGTTTACTATTGATACGAGCAACGTCGTGTGTTACCAAGACTTTCTAGTCTTGTGTGGCCACGACAAGCCGAAATGGACTTATGATACGTGGTTGGCTTATGACCCATGATAAATGTGTGACAACTGGCAAGTTAGGGAGCTATTTTCAAAATCCGCATTACTTTGAAATTAACGATACGAAAATGTTTGGAATTTACTTCCATTGAATTATGTCTATATTGAAAATGTGACTTGAACATGTGAATTACATGTGGAGTTTTATTCGTATCGTAGATTTTATGTGAGATATATATTTTGTGAATGTTATTTATTTCGTTTATTAGGCACTACGTTGACTTCGGCACTAGGAAACCTAATAATTTGGAAATTTTGTTAACATTTATGTTTTTATAGTTAATGGACATGTTTGTGATAATTATTCATGGAAAAATGATTTTTAAAATGATGGTGCGTGAATAAACGCGTGTTGAGGAATTTTAAAAATGAGTTTGAGCTTGGGATGAGGGTGTCGGGTTACTTTGAAAAGTTTACATGAATGGTCCCTTTTGTTTTAAAATCCGGCCGCCCCTTCCCCCTTATTACTATTATTATTATTTATAAAAAAAAAGTAAACTAATAAATGGTCCTTGTGCTTGACCGGTCCACACACAACACACAAACACAAATATGTCAGAGAAAGGGTTTTACGGCCGAGTTCGTCACCTTGGGAGCCCCAGTTTTATTCGTAAAGAAGAAGGATAGATCTTTCCGCATGTGCATCGACTACCGAGAGCTGAATAAGCTAACTGTGAAGAATAGATACCCGCTGCCTAGGATCGATGATTTGTTTGACCAACTCCAAGGGTCAAGTGTTTACTCGAAGATCGATCTGCGATCACGATATCATCAACTTCGGGTTCGGGAAGAAGACATTTCGAAGACGACTTTCAGAACCCGTTATGGACACTATGAATTCCAAGTAATGCCGTTTGGTTTAACCAACGCACCGGCGGTATTCATGGATCTCATGAATCGAGTAGGTAAGACTTACTTGGACAAGTTTGTGATCATGTTTATTGACGACATTCTAATTTACTCGAGAGTAGGGAGGAGCATGAGGAGCATCTAAGACTTATCTTGGAATTGCTCAGGCAGGAGAAGCTGTATGCTAAGTTCTCCAAATGCGAGTTTTGGATTCCGACGGTACAATTCTTGGGGCATGTGATTGATAGTCAAGGAGTTCATGTAGATCCTGCCAAGATTGAAGCTATTAAAGAATGGACCGCCCCAACAACTCCAACTGAAGTTCGTCAATTTTTGGGCTTAGCTGGTTACTATCGAAGGTTTATAGAGGGATTTTCAAAAATAGCAAAGCCATTGACTAAGTTAACTCAAAAGGGTGTTAAATATGAATGGGGAGATAAGGAAGAGGAAGCGTTTCAATTACTTAAGAAGAAGTTGTGTAGCGCACCTATCTTGGCTTTGCGAGAAGGTAGCAAGGATTTTGTTGTGTATTGTAACGCGTCCCATAGAGGATTGGGAGCTGTTATAATGCAACGGGAGAAGGTAATAGCGTATGCTTCCCGACAGCTTAAGAAACACGAGAAGAACTACACCACACATGACCAGGAGTTAGGTGCGGTGGTATTTGCTCATAGGATATGGAGGCACTATCTGTATGGAACCAAGTGTGTTGTCTACACCGACCACAAAAGTTTACAACACATTTTGAATCAGAAAGAGCTCAACATGAGGCATCGACGTTGGATAGAACTACTAAGTGATTATGACTGCGAGATTCACTATCATCCTGGAAAGGCAAACGTCGTTGCTGATGCTCTTAGCCGAAAGGAGAGGATACCCCCATTACGGGTAAGGTCATTAGGAATGACCATTGTCTCGCCACTACCATCTCAGCTATTAGAGGCTCAAGCAGAAGCATTGAAGGCAGAAAACCAACCTGATGAGCATATTTATGGGATGGGTGAGAGTAAGAATGGATTTGTTAAACGTTCGGATGGAAAGTTATGTTATGGAAACCGAAGTTGGATACCATTTTATGGAGGAATTCGCGAATTGATTATTTATGAGTCGCATAAGTCAAAGTATTCCATTCATCCTGGAGCCGACAAGATGTATCAGGATTTAAAGAAGTTATATTGGTGGCCAAACATGAAGGCGGATATAGCTTTGTATGTCAGCAAGTGCTTGACGTGTGCTCGAGTTAAGGCCGAACATCAAAAACCCGTCAGGGTTACTGACACAACCTGAACTCCCAGTTTGGAAATAGGAGCGAATTACGATGGATTTCATTACCAAGTTACCAAAGACAGCTAGCGGTTGTGACGCTATCTGGGTAATTGTAGACCGACAGACTAAGTCTGCTCATTTCTTTGCGATTAGCGAAAATGACGGTATTGACAAACTGGCTCGACTTTATGTGAAGGAAATCGTTTCTCGACATGGTGTTCCTATATCTATTATCTCGGACCGTGACAGTCGTTTCAAGTCAGCCTTTTGGCAATCACTCCAAACCGCTTTGGGGACGAGACTTGATATGAGCACTGCTTATCACCCCCAAACCGACGGTCAAAGTAAGAGAACTATTCAAGTGTTGGAAGATATGCTTCGCGCATGTGTGATTGATTTTGGTAAGGGTTGGGAGAAATATTTACCCCTAGCTGAGTTTTCCTATAACAACAGCTACCATACGAGTATTAAGGCCGCACCATTTGAGGCATTGTATGGCCTTAAGTGTCGTTCTCCTATTTTTTGGGCTGAGGTTGGTGATAGCCAACTCACTGGCCCCGAGCTTATTTTGGAAACCACCAAGAAGGTGATTCAGATTCTTGATCATTTACAAGCTGCTCGTGATAGACAGGAAAGTTATGCCGATCAGAGACGTAAGCCCCTTGAGTTCCAGGTAGGAGACAGAGTGATGCTCAAGGTCTCGCCTTGGAAGGGAGTAATACGTTTTGGCAAATGTGGGAAGCTTAATCCCCCGCTACATTGGACCATTCCAGATTCTGGATAGAATTGGGCCTGTAGCTTATCTTCTGGAACTACCACACGAATTGAGTAATGTGCACGATGTCTTTCATGTGAGTAATTTGAAGAAGTGTCTTTCTGAAGAAACGCCTATTATACCGGTGAAAGATATTCGATTCGATGAAAGTTTGAATTTTGTTGAGGAACCTATTGAGATTGTGGATCGTGAGATTAAACAACTCAAGCGCAGTCGCATTCCGCTCATCCAAGTTCGTTGGAGTTCCCTTCGTGGACCAGAGTTCACGTGGGAGCGCGAAGATGAGTTTCGGAAGAAATATCCTAAGATTTTTGTTTCGTCGTTGGAAAGTTCCGAGTGAAACCCGGGACGGGTTTCTTATGAGGCGGGGAGGATGTGACAACTGGCAAATTAGGGAGCTATTTTCAAAATCCACATTACTTTGAAATTAACGATACGAAAATGTTTGGAATTTACTTCCATTGAATTATGTCTATTTTGAAAATATGACTTGAACATGTGAATTACATGTGGAGTTTTATTCCTATCGTAGATTTTATGTGAGATATATATTTTGTGAATGTTATTTATTTCGTTTATTAGGCACTACGTTGACTTCGGCACTAGGAAACCTAATAATTTGGAAATTTTGTTAACAATTATGTTTTTATAGTTAATGGACGTGTATGTGATAATTATTCGTGTAAAAATGATTTTTAAAATGGTGGTGCGTGAATAAACGCATGTTGAGGAATTTTGAAAATGAGTTTGAGCTCGGGATGAGGGTGTCGGGTTACTTTGAAAAGTTTACATGAATGGTCCCTTGTGTTTTAAAATCCGGCCGCCCCTTCCCCCTTATTACTATTATTATTATTTATAAAAAAAAAGAAAGAAAAAGAGTAAACTACTAAATGGTCCTTGTGCTTGACCGGTCCACACACAACACACAAACACAAATATATCATATCCCTCATCTCTCACTAACATCATTTATCCAAACCCTAGCCGCCGCGAGTTCCGGCCACCACAGCCGCCTCACCGCCGGCCACCACCTCACACGCACACTATAAATCGACTCCCCATCACTAGATCTAATAGATCCACTACTACACGCACCCTAAACTCGTGTTTTTGACTTCGTGAATCACCAAACGCGCTGTCTTTTCGTGTGTTGTTCGAGTTCTCGTGTTCTTTCTTGTGTAACCGAAGGTAAGACCGAGTCACACCATGTTTGTGACTTGGTAATGGTGAAAACGTGACCAAGAGTCACGGGTATTAAATTTTCCGTTTGGGTTTTGATTAAAAACGTGAAATACATGTGGGTTTATATATAAAACGAGATTTTAAACTAGTTGGTATCCGGGTTTATGTGTTTCCTCGTGGGTGTCGAGACTAAACCGAGAGCACAAGCCCTCGGCTTGTGCTAGTTCGGGTTTATATAATTTTTCTTGTTATTTTGATTGTTGATGTGGTGAATAAGAGAGTGTTTGGGGTGGGTTATTGACNTCCACCCTTAGACCTTAATTAGAGTAGTCTTTAACCTAACGAACACTATTCCTTGTGAGAGAACGATCAATCCCCCGGTACTTGCCACTACACTATACTACATCGGTCAGGTACACTGCCTGGTGGGGATTGTAAGCTTCTCGAGATCCCTCGAGAGGTAAAACGTAGTGCGTAAGCAATCCCTACGCATCAGTAAGCTTGATGTTCTTCTGGTTGTTATTGTTGTTTTTAGTTGCTATTGTCGTTGTTATTCATTATTTTTGTTGTTGCCGTTTACTAATGTTGTTGTTGTTGTTTTCGTTTGTGGCCGAAAAGAGTAATAAGGAGGCCGAGACCCTCGTGGTCTCGGCAATGGTTGATACGACATTTAGTTGGACGGGGATAGGTTAGTTGGGTACCGTAGTCGGACCCAGATGTTGTAGATTGTTAAAGTGGTTTGAATTGGACTTGTTTATGGGACTATGTTGATACTTGATGGACTTGTGAGTTGTAAGCGAGGTCGAGGACATCTTGACTCACTAGTCAACGGTTGACTTCGACAAACGCCGTAACATATGGATTTGGACCATAAGCCGGGAAGTGTTGACTCGGACTTGTGACTCATATATTTTATAACTCGAACAAATTATAAAACTCGTAATAACTTATATATCGATATAAACATTCTTATATATATATATATATATATATATATATATATATATATATGGATGTGTATATAATAAATGAGAAATCACGAGAACAAAAATAATAACGTTAACGACCAATATTAGACTATTAACTTAGTATAATATCGTCGGAAACCTTTTTATAATTTTACCGTATAAATGAAATGACAAAGTCGAAAGGGAATTGCTTTACGAATTATAACGAGTTTTTTGGAAATAAAATGAGACTTTGCGAGTTATAAGATATTCGAGGGCACTTAAATCCAAGTTTGACCATTTTACTATTTGTTGACTATTGGTGCTAGTCATGGATATTTAATGTCAATACACCCAATCTATATAACTATTTAACTTGTTTGACGGATTAAATAAGAACTATTTAGTTGTATCAAAGGGGTTTATTCTCGAATAATATATCCTACGACGCCTTAGGTCGTGGTAGGAGTTTGAGGTGATAAGTTAATAAATATTTTGTGAAGTTTATCGAATTGACGAATTCGATAAGTCTTGACGATCCATTTATAAAGCTTATTAAGCTCTAAAGCTTACCATGTAGTTCGATACGTGCTATGTGATTTAGGACGTGGTATGTTTTTAGAATAATAAGGTAAGTAAATATGTTGTGGAGGATTATTCGGTTGACGAACTCGATAAACGTCGACAATCTATTTAAGGGACTTATTAAGCTACGGCTAGACCCATAGATCGTTGTTGTTTGTTTATGTTGATGTTATGTTTGTTGAGTCGACACACACCCAAACACCAAAACATATACAGGAAACGAATTTTTGGAAAGTAAAATGGAATACGTTCGGGATTGGGAATATTTGATTTTGAGAATATAATTCTGAAATAAGTTTGTATTATTAGGAAGTGCCAAGTCCGTAGTTGCCGATGTTTGAGTAGCGTTACTTCTTGTTTCTACCGTTTCTGAACTATTATCTGGACTGAGGTGAGTCATAGCCCCACTTTTACTCTTGAATATTGTTTTTCTAATCTTGGGGTGAGAAAACGTGCAAATTGTTTTATGTGGACTATTTGAAATGTTTGGAATTAAAACTTGCTATGCCGGTAGACTATGTTGATTTTGCAGAGCATGTCGTATCCTTACGAATGCTGGGCATACCTGATGAGGCGAAAAGTGTACCGCTTTTCGGGGGGTCATTTAAGCCCTAAATCGTATTTATTTGATCAAATATTGCCCTAAATCGTTCCTTTTGTCATTTTAGGTACTTTGGAGAGAAAATCTGAAAAAGGAAGCATTTTGGATGTTTTTGGAGCATAAAAGTGAAGAATTCGACAAAGTGCTAAAATCTGCTGGAATAGTACCCTTGACGGCGTCAAGCTTGGATGTGACGCCGTCAAGCCTTGATAAGCCAGAATGGATTTTGGGAGATTAAAAGGGGACGACGTCAAGAAGGCCATCAAGAAACCCTAATCATGGCGAGGTGACGGCGTCAAGGCTACAACGTGACGCCGTCAGATCTGTTTTCCTATATATATTCTCATAATTTTTAGTCATTGGTGTGGAACTTTTTAGGGAGAAACCCTAGACGAATTTTAGCAGCTTTTTCAAGGTTTTTCACCTTGAGATCTTCCATGTTACATTGAAGATAAGTAATCAATTAATCATTCAATATGTCTATGTATTGTTTGATTCTATCTTGTTCTTGTCTTTTTTTTAACATGCTAGGCTTGGTTTTCTTTGTGTTTGCTTAGATCTAATGAAACCTAACTATTGATTATTGATTGAATGGTGTGTTATTGATTGTATTGGATGAATGTTTATCGATGTTAGGCTTAAGAAAACTGGCAGACTTCCAATTGGTAACATGCTTGAACGTCTTAAGAAACATGAACCAAAGTGTACTAAGGTTTTTTGATTGTATTTAATGCATGAGCGAATTCTAGTGATCCCATGTTAGGAGCTTCTTAGCCGGCTCGACATAGGAGTGAAGTAGGAGCTTATAGAGTTGGGGAAGTCTGTACACACCCCCACGACTGGTATTAAGGAATACAATCTGTCATCCACGCAATTAATACACACTAATCAATCGGTAAAAGATAGTTAGGGAGTAAGGAAATCTAAGTAAACACACTTCTCTCCATATAGTTTTCACAAACATTTATTTTCTTGTTATTTTATTTTATTTGCAATTGTAGTTATTTGGGTTAGTTGACTAGCAACTAATTCCGCCCACTCCTTCAAACCCGAGATTTTTACTTGCTTTCCTAAAAATATAAAAATACAAAAAAGAATCTTCCCTCACCCCTAGACCTATTAGAGTAGTTTTTCAATCCTAACGACACTATTCCCCTAGAGAACGATCAATCCCCCGGTACTTGCCACTACACTATACTACATCGGTCAGGTACACTGCCTGGTGGGGATTGTAAGCTTCTCAAGATCCCTTGAGAAGTAAAACCCTAGTGCGTGGTCGCAATCACGCGCATCAAAGTTTTTGGCGCCGTTGCCGGGGAATAGTTATTGTTTAGGTTAAAAATTTTATTTTTACTTAGGTCTACTCATTAGAATCCTTTCTAGTGAGATTTTTATTTTTATTTTTCTAGGTTTTCTTTAGTCTATTTTTTTGTGTGTTTGTTTGTAATTTTCATTGACTATTCCGTTTCCCATTATGGTGAACGTGAATCCACAAAATCTGACACTAGAGGTTTACCAGAAGAAATATAATTATACTAAGTTGGATTTTTCAAGATGGAGGAGTGAAATGATGAGAACTGGATCTTGCATTGATTTTAGTGAGTACCTTAAGAAAAGAGACCAAGTGCATAAAACTTTTGAAAAAATCACCTTAGGAGCTCCATTAAACCCTCAAAATACCTCATTTAGTGAAACCTATGCGCGATATGAGCCTTCACCTAGGATAGTTTCTTTTGAGCCACCTAGCTGCATGTCATGGTTAGGCCCTACCATAATACAAGATGAACACATAGGTGACATTGATGTGATGGAGGATTTAGCCGGACATGATCACATTGATAAAAAAGACCTAGGTTTTATGATCGATGACAATGAATCTCAAGAAACACATGATGGATCTTTTGGGAAATTTGAATATAGCAGTCAGAATATTGAGGATGATCCTTATGATTCAGATATAGAAGTTGAGATGCCTAGAGAAGCACTTGAGATACTAGGGAAAATGCTTAGGATAGATTTTACTAAAACACATGATGAGGATATAGGTGATCTTTACACGAGGAATGATGAGATAATAACATAAGCCCACCAAACACCCCACAAGTTCCACCATCAGTTGAGGCATACACACCACCCGTGACTTACCCGGAAGAAGTACATGAGACTATAGGAACCCCAATAGAGGTAGAGCCCTTGGACCAAACACAACTAGAGAATATAGGTTTGAACACTTGTAGTGATGACCTTTCTCTTAGCTCTATGGAAGTTCCTAGTTTTGATGAACTGGAGCCTCAACCAAAACCGTTACCTAATCTTCCATCCTTGGATGAAAATTTAGGAATTGAAATAGGTCCCGATCCACCGATCAAACAATATAGTACGGGTAGTTTTACGATGAAGGTAGTAGACTCTAAACCATGTGGAATGGAAGCCAATATAGGAGTGAACCATGACCTTACATACTTACATGACCCATTCATGATTGATCGCAAGAAACATTATGGGTTTAAACCAGGTTTATTAGGTCAAGATGGATTCCCAACTAGGAGTCTCTCGAAATTGATAGAAGATGATCCCTTTCTAGGAGAAAATTTCAATTCACCCATTGACCCAATTGAACTAGGTAAGGTTATGATGAAAGGAGTACAACCCTTTGAGCATACAATTCATCCCCCACTCTTTTCTCACGTGGCACACTCCTACCAAGTTGGTGCGTATCGCTACTATCACCCGCACTTAATCCTAAGTGTAGGGGAAACCTCCCTTATTTCCGCTAAATAAGGGTAGAGTTAGGCTCGTGACTCGAACAAAAACAAGCGCTTCTTAGGAGGCAACCCAAGCTTTGTTTTGTTTGTTTGTTTGTTTGTTTGTTTGATTTTATTTGCTTCTGTATGTATGTTTTATTTTTATGGTTAATGATTCATGGTTCAAATTAAATTGTGAAAATGCTTTATTTTGTTTTTAACTTCGTTTTAACTACATATAAAGGTATTTTGCAAAAGATAAGTGTAGGGGAAATCTAAATCGGTTTATTAGAACAAGTGAACATGAATCATAGCAATAATAAATTAGCATACATATTAATAATTGTTTAAGTCAAATGCTTGTATCGAGTCATAATGATATTTTGCAGGATTTCTAGGAATTAAGAATTTAGTTTTTCCAGAAATTTTCCAGAAACTTAACATGGAAAATCTGTCAGATCACCTCTGACGGCGTCAAGCCCCAGGCTGATGGCGTCAGGTACTGCTTTCTGGAATTTTTGAAAGTTTTGTTTTTCTTCCGGAATCATAAAATGCTTTATAAAATCTCTAACTTATAAACTCCAGGAATCTGCAAAATATTCATTCCACAAGCATATATCCTTATACAGATTTATCCCACCGATGTTATGCAGGTTTTCATGTTTGTTTTCTCAGGTTTAACAGGTTATTTTGGACAAGAAGATGATTTATATTTCGGAAGGGAAGCTTTGAGCGTTCATTTTCTTGGAAGAAGATCTAACCATGTTACCACTTTATCTACTGAGCAAATCAGGGGAGTATTTGATTTCATTCTTTACCTTATTTACTTTTACATCTTAT
>LBNU01009338.1:8955-24442 GCA_014162995.1 Artemisia annua | reverse complement strand
GTTTCGATTATCTTAATAAGAGGCATTAGAATAGTTATTTGTAAAGTATGTAAAAGTTTAAGTGTAAGGGGAGAACCGAGGCCCCTATGATGTATTATTTTGGATGGTAGGGCAAGAGTGTATGCAAAAAAAAAATAAAATAAATAAATAAATAAAAAAAAAATCAAGAAAAATACAAAAAAATGAGAAAAAGAAAAGTAGAAAAAACATACGGACTACCATCCCGTTTCTTTCTTTGTTTATTTTATGTTTTTATTAGTTTTTCATTAGCTTAAGTCGAGTCTAGTCTTGGCTTAGCAACGCCATATTGTACATGTAATTAATCAAGATCTTTAACTCGCCACCAGTAAAATATCCCTTATCCAACAAAACCGTGTTTATCATATCCCTACACCTCATTACAACCCTTTTTGTAAAGCCCTCTTTGATAGTTTATCTTAGGTGCTTACGCCTAGTGGAGAAGGTTTTCGATCCTTTCCTAAGCCTATGGTAATCTATTTGCTATGACAGGTAGGGAAAGATATTGTTCATTTTCATTTATGAGATAGAATTCTATGACACCTGAGAGATGTGAGTATCTAAACACTACTTGTGAGGTGCTAGTGTGTAATCTCCGTGCTTATTATGATTAAAGTGGAACGATTATTTGTTGTAATTACTTTTATATTAGTGTTAAATGACCCCTAACTTGTATTTTGATTAGAATAAAAGCGCATTTGCTTGAGGACAAGCAAATCTCAAGTGTAAGGGTATTTGATGAGGCGAAAAGTGTACCGCTTTTCGGAGGTCATTTAAGCCCTAAATCGTATTTATTTGATCAAATATTGCCCTAAATCGTTCCTTTTGTCATTTAAGGTACTTTAGGGAGAAAATCTGAAAAAGGAAGCATTTTGGATGTTTTTGGAGCATAAAAGTGAAGAATTCGACAAAGTGCTAAAATCTTCTGGAATAGTACTCTTGACGGCGTCAAGCTTGGATGTGACGCCGTCAAGCCTTGATAAGCCAGAATGGATTTTGGGAGATTAAAAAGGGACGGCGTCAAGAAGGCCATCAAGAAACCCTAATAACGGCGAAGTGACGGCATCAAGGCTACAACGTGACGCCGTCAGATCTGTTTTCCTATATATATTCTCATAATTTTTAGTCATTGGTGTGGAACTTTTTAGGGAGAAACCCTAGACAAATTTTAGCAGCTTTTTCAAAGTTTTTCACCTTGAGATCTTCCATGTTACATTGAAGATAAGTAATCAATTAATCATTCAATATGTCAATGTGTTGTTTGATTCTATCTTGTTCTTGTCTTTTGTTTAACATGCTAGGCTAGGTTTTCTTTGTGTTTGCTTAGATCTAATGAAACCTAACTATTGATTATTGATTGAATGGTTTGTTATTGATTGTATTGGATGAATGTTTATCGATGTTATGCTTAAGAAAACTGGCAGACTTCCAATTGGTAACATGCTTGAACGTCTTAAGAAACATGGACCAAGGTGTACTAAGGTTATTTGATTGTATTTAATGCATGAGCGAATTCTAGTGATCCCATGTTAGGAGCTTCTTAGCCGGCTCGACATAGGAGTGAAGTAGGAGCTTATAGAGTTGGGGAAGTCCGTAAACACCCCCACGACTGGTATTAAGGAATACAATCCGTCATCCACGCAATTAATACACACTAATCAATCGGTAAAAGATAGTTAGGGAGTAAGGAAATCTAAGTAAACACACTTCTCTCCATATAGTTTTCAAAAACATTTATTTTCTTGTTATTTTATTTTATTTGTAATTGTAGTTATTTTGGTTAGTTGACTAGCAACTAATTCCGCCCACTCCTTCAAACCCGAGATTTTTACTTGCTTTCCTAAAAATATAAAAATACAAAAAAGAATCTTCCCTCACCCCTAGATCTATTAGAGTAGTTTTTCAATCCTAACGACACTATTCCCCTAGAGAACAATCAATCCCCCGGTACTTGCCACTACACTATACTACATCGGTCAGGTACACTGCCTGGTGGGGATTGTAAGCTTCTCAAGATCCCTTGAGAAGTAAAACCCTAGTGCATGGTCGCAATCCCACGCATCAATACCGTATCCTTACGAATGCTATTCTTTGAGATAATGATGTTTTCCTATAGTGTTCGCCTATAGGGTTTTGAAATGCGGAGGGTATCCGTGAGATTATGATGTTTGCCTATAGTGTTCGCCTTTAGGGTTTTGAAATGAGGAGGGTATCCGTGAGATTATGATGTTTGCCTATAGTGATTCGCCTATAGGGTTTTGAAATGCGGAGGTTATCCGTGAGATTATGATGTTTGCCTATAGTGTGCGCCTATAGGGTTTTGGATTGCGAACTTAAGGACTAGTCTAGCATAGCAAGAGTTTTACGTATATGTCCACTACTATACTTTGAATTAAACCTATGATCTCACCAGCGAAAGCTGACTTTTAGCGCGTTTTCTCAGGTAATTAAGAAATGTTTGGAGATGCACGTTTGGAAGGCTTGGCAAGGCGTTTTGGTTAAAGGATCTATTTCGAACTCTGATATTATGTTTTGGACCTATGTTTAAACTTATGTTTTTGGGCCTTACTTTGGATATTTGGGATGAATGTAAACTTTATAAACCCTAGATGGTTTCATCTTAGATTATGTTTACATTATCTCGTTCTTTATAACTTGTGATGCATATTAATCCCGTAGCACCTCGAAAGCTTGAATAGTATTCCGCTGTATCAAATTTTGGGGGTGTTACAGATTGGTATTTAGTGCCAAGGTTATAGAGAATTAGGTAATAAAAACCTAAACTATAACCAATTTTTATAAAAATCGATCCTCGACCAACACCCGCCAGCCCGCCAAGCCGAAGCATCTCTTTTGATGATATTATATGATGTGAATTATTATATGAGACTTTTGTAGAGGGCGGCTCATGGTGTGATTGTGATAAGACTTATGTAAATTAATTGCTTTAGACATATTCTTTTGGTAATGCGGTAATGCGGTACTTGGAAAATTCTTCTTGACTTTATTTGGTCGATATTATGTGATGATTTCAGTATACTTATTGAGTTTCATGGTCTAGTTGTTTTGAAACTTACACCTACCCTACGCCGTTGTCACAGACTATGGCCTCTTCTACGCATCATGATACTGAAAGTGCTCTTGCTGGCGCACGATCCCCATCACAGATCACTATGGCTCCTGATGACCCATACATGAGGGTCATGCATGCAGCCATTACTTTACCTACTTTACAGGGGCTCTAATCTCCTTCAGAGCGCCCTGGCACTTCGAGGCAGCTCACACTTCATCAAGTTTTAGCCCGAGTGGCTCCTCGTTTTGTACACCAAGCTACAGCACACATGTCGATGCGACCCCTATCATCACCCATGCACTTTGAGGCTCACTCTTTTCTGTCAGGGACACCACCTTCATCTTCCCGTGGTCGCCCCAGGTCACCGACTCTATCCCCTCATGGTTCACCCGTTCAGAGACGACGATTGATGGAGTATCCCCCTGAGGAGGAGGATGATGATCCTCAGGAGGGTGAGGAGGTGGACGATGATCCTCAGGGGGGTGAGGAGGAGGATGATGATCCTCAGGAGGGTGAGGAGGAGGCTGATGATCCTCAGGAGGGTAAGGAGGAGGGTGATGGTCCTCAGGAGGAGGAGATTCCTGATGATGACAGCTTACCAGCTCTTAGCCCGGCCATTCAGCTCACTCTTCAGAGCCTGATTCCCCGATGCATCAGCAGGAGCCAGATTCGCCTGACCATCCGTTTTTTATTGATCTTCCACCACTTGCTCCTGACAGTCCAGTGGCTTCGGATGCGCCATCCGAGGTGTCCGCAGAGTCTACAGACTTTGGTGAGACAGGTAGGATTTGGGCTTAGCTTGATTCACAGAGTACTAGGATCGCGCAGTTAGCGGATCGACTTAAGAGGGTATTAGAAGAGGTTATTCCGGATTTGAGGGGAAACATGACCACTGTTGTGGGCAGGACTATGGCTATTAGGGAGGGCATGATGGAGGTGCATGAGCATATGGATAGCCTACAGAGAGGGTTCCTCACAGCACGCGAGGCTGATCGCAAGCTGTGGAAGAGGAACGCTGAGTTGGAGAGAGAGGTCGCGGACCTCAAGAGGGACAGCGATGCTCATAGTGTGGAGATGGGATCGCTAGAGGGATTTGGGTTATGTTGTTGTATTGCTTTCTAAACCATGGAGTACTTGGTTAGAAAAACTAGTTTTTTTTATCTTATCTGTTATGTTATTCAGTTGTATGTACGCATCGGATGGAACGATTAGCATCTCTAATGTCTTTTGTTTTCTGGAACGATGTATCGATCATTGGTTGTATGGATGATGTTTATTCCACATGATATTCTATGGTTGTTTTGGCATACATGGAAATTGTTCTCTTGTTTTGTGTGGCTGATATCTTGTTGATGTATTATTGGCATTTGGGCCTTGTCTGCCAAATTCTTATTGAGTATATAGTACATACTAGTGGAGAACTTACGAACCNGTCGCCCCAGGTCACCGACTCTATCCCCTCATGGTTCACCCGTTCAGAGACGACGATTGATGGAGTATCCCCCTGAGGAGGAGGATGATGATCCTCAGGAGGGTGAGGAGGTGGACGATGATCCTCAGGGGGGTGAGGAGGAGGATGATGATCCTCAGGAGGGTGAGGAGGAGGCTGATGATCCTCAGGAGGGTAAGGAGGAGGGTGATGGTCCTCAGGAGGAGGAGATTCCTGATGATGACAGCTTACCAGCTCTTAGCCCGGCCATTCAGCTCACTCTTCAGAGCCTGATTCCCCGATGCATCAGCAGGAGCCAGATTCGCCTGACCATCCGTTTTTTATTGATCTTCCACCACTTGCTCCTGACAGTCCAGTGGCTTCGGATGCGCCATCCGAGGTGTCCGCAGAGTCTACAGACTTTGGTGAGACAGGTAGGATTTGGGCTTAGCTTGATTCACAGAGTACTAGGATCGCGCAGTTAGCGGATCGACTTAAGAGGGTATTAGAAGAGGTTATTCCGGATTTGAGGGGAAACATGACCACTGTTGTGGGCAGGACTATGGCTATTAGGGAGGGCATGATGGAGGTGCATGAGCATATGGATAGCCTACAGAGAGGGTTCCTCACAGCACGCGAGGCTGATCGCAAGCTGTGGAAGAGGAACGCTGAGTTGGAGAGAGAGGTCGCGGACCTCAAGAGGGACAGCGATGCTCATAGTGTGGAGATGGGATCGCTAGAGGGATTTGGGTTATGTTGTTGTATTGCTTTCTAAACCATGGAGTACTTGGTTAGAAAAACTAGTTTTTTTTATCTTATCTGTTATGTTATTCAGTTGTATGTACGCATCGGATGGAACGATTAGCATCTCTAATGTCTTTTGTTTTCTGGAACGATGTATCGATCATTGGTTGTATGGATGATGTTTATTCCACATGATATTCTATGGTTGTTTTGGCATACATGGAAATTGTTCTCTTGTTTTGTGTGGCTGATATCTTGTTGATGTATTATTGGCATTTGGGCCTTGTCTGCCAAATTCTTATTGAGTATATAGTACATACTAGTGGAGAACTTACGAACCTTGTGTTGTGATTCAGCTCAATGGCACCCCGACGAAACCCACCTAGGCGTACCCGAAAAGGGCCTGTTGTGGCCAACACTGGAAAGCGTAGGCAACGCACTAACCAGAATACTGACAACCAAGACACCAACGCTTACACTGATGAAAATCAGAATGTTGATATTCAAGATGGGAATGGGCGAGTTCCGCCTACTACTCCTACTGTGGATCAGGCTATGATCAATCAACTTGTGGAACAACGTGTTGCTGAGCTACTAGCTGAGTCAAATCACTCCAACAATTCGGCTGGAACTTTTCCACCTGTCCGTCCTGCTGGGTGTAGCTACAAAGAGTTCCGTTTCTGTGGACCCATTGATTTTTGTAGAACTGAAGGAGTGGTTACTTGGTAAGGTGGATAGAGAAAACTGAAGCAGTGCTTGCTGTCAGCAACTGTGCTGAGAATGCTAAGGTAAAGTTTGCTACTTTCACTCTGAAGGATGAGGCATTAACCTGGTGGAACAACTATTGTAAGTCGGTTAGAAGTGAGGTAGCCTATGCCATGACTTGGGAGCAGTTCAAGTCCCTGCTGATCAAGACTTACTGCCCAAGGAATGAGGTTAAGAAATTGGAGATTGAATTTTGGAACCACAAAGTGAAGGGTACTGATATGGCGACATACGATCGTCGTTTTCAAGAGTTAGCCTTACTTTGCCCGGACATGGTCAGAACTGAGACCCTCAAGATTGAGCGGTATACTGATGGATTACCGGTGACTACTAGGAATGACGTGATTGCTGCCAGACCTGCCAACCTTCATGAGGCAATGACGATCGCTAACCAGTTGATGGACTCAATAGTTCTGGAAAATGCTGAAAAGGGAAAGAATGGAAAAAGAAAGAGAGACCATCACTCAAAGGGAAATGATCACAGGAACAAGAAGCAAGAGGCTGCTAAGGTTTATGCTATCGGTAATGGAGAGAAGAAAAATCAACATGGAGAGTTACCCATGTGTCACCGTTGCTATAGAAACCACACCGGGTATTGCAATGTGGTATGTAAGAACTGCACAAGGGTTGGACACATAGCCAAAGATTGCAAAGCTCGACCACTTGCCATGGTCCAAGCTACACCTGAAGCTAATGGAAGGGCAAATGTTACTTGTTTTGGTTGCGGAAAGAAGGGACACTACAGGAGTGAGTGCAGGGGGTAGTGGAACCGAGGTAACCAAGGGACGGAAAGTAATGGGCACAATCAGTGAAACCGAGGAACAGGAGGGAACCGTGGACAGCAAGACACCGGGATTTCGAGATTGGAAGCAGGAGCAGCTCATGGGAGAGTGTAAGTTATAAAGGATGAGAGAGGAGAAGACCCGAACGTCGTTTCTGGTACGTTCCTCCTCAACAACCGTTATGCTTCCATACTATTTGATACCGGTGCCGATAAGAGTTTTGTATCCATTAGATTTGTGCCCCTACTAGAAATTCCCCGACAGCCTTAGGGATTGGTTACGATGTAGAGTTAGCTAACGGAAACATTGAAAGGATATCCACTATTATCCGCGGCTGCACGTTAAACTTCTTAAATCATCCCTTCAATATAGATCTCTTACCCGTCACGTTAGGTAGTTTCGACGTCATTATCGGTATGGATTGGTTGTCTAAGTATCGTGCCAATGTTATTTGCGATAAGAAGATCGTGCGCGTGCCTTACGGCAAGGATA
This sequence comes from Artemisia annua, assembly GCA_014162995.1. NCBI lineage: Eukaryota > Viridiplantae > Streptophyta > Magnoliopsida > Asterales > Asteraceae > Artemisia > Artemisia annua. The sequence continues at coordinate 17,139 of LBNU01009338.1, read as the reverse complement.
TTTTGAATATACAAGGTAATCGAAGTGGTTTTAAGAACCCTTCCAAACTAACGGTCATCTCATGCACTAAGCTACCGAAGCTAAAAGAAAAGGAATGTTACCTTTTCCTGGCTTAAATTTCTGAAAAGGGAGAGAAGGAGAAGAAAGGGAAGTGCGTAGGAGATGTACCCGTAGTTCATGATTTTTCAGATGTTTTCCCAGATGATTTACCGGGGATTCCACCCGTTAGACAATTGGAATTTCAAATCGAGCTGATACCTGGTGCTGCACCCGTAGCCCGGGCACCCTATCGACTCACACCTACAGAACTGGAAGAGTTGTCGAAACAACTGGCAGAGTTGTCAGAAAAAGGGTTTATACGGCCGAGTTCGTCACCTTGGGGAGCCCCAGTTTTATTCATAAAGAAGAAGGATGGATCTTTCCGCATGTGCATCGACAACTGAGAGCTGAATAAGCTAACTGTGAAGAATAGATACCCGCTGCCTAGGATCGATGATTTGTTTGACCAACTCCAAGGGTCAAGTGTTTACTCGAAGATCGATCTGCGATCAGGATATCATCAACTTCGGGTTCGGGAAGAAGACATTCCGAAGACGGCTTTCAGAACCCGTTATGGACACTATGAATTCCAAGTAATGTCATTTGGTTTAACCAATGCACTGGCGGTATTCACGGATCTCATGAATCGAGTGTGTAAGCCTTACTTGGACAAGTTTGTGATCGTGTTTATTGACGACATTCTAATTTACTCGAATAGTAGGGAGGAGCATGAGGAGCATCTAAGACTTATCTTGGAATTGCTCAGGCAGGAAAAGATGTATGCTAAGTTCTCCAAATGCGAGTTTTGGATTCCGACGGTACAATTCTTGGGGCATGTGATTGATAGTCAAGGAGTTCATGTAGATCCCGCCAAGATTAAAGCTATTAAAGGATGGACCGTCCCAACAACTCCAACTGAAGTTCGTCAATTTTTGGGCTTAGCTGGTTACTATCGAAAGTTCATAGAGGGATTTTCGAAAATAGCAAAGCCATTGACTAAGTTAACTCAAAAGGGTGTTAAATATGAATGGGGAGATAAGGAAGAGGAGGCGTTTCAATTACTTAAGAAGAAGTTGTGTAGCGCACCTATCTTAGCTCTGCGAGAAGGTAGCGAGGATTTTGTTGTGTATTGTAACGCGTCCCATAGAGGATTGGGAGCTGTTCTAATGCAACGGGAGAAGGTAATAGCGTATGCTTCCCGACAGCTTAATAAACACGAGAAGAACTACACCACACATGACCTGGAGTTAGGTGCGGTGGTATTTGCTCTTAGGATATGGAGGCACTATCTGTATGGAACCAAGTGTGTTGTGTACACCGACCACAAAAGTTTACAACACATTTTGAATCAGAAAGAGCTCAACAAGAGGCAACGACGTTGGATAGAACTACTAAGTGATTATGACTGCGAGATTCGCTGTCATCCAGGAAAGGCAAACGTCGTTGCGGATGCTCTTAGCCGAAAGGAGAGGATACCCCCTGATATGTGTCATTTTACACATATCTTTTCTTCCATTTTTCGAACCAAACTGATCAAAAACACTTCAAAATGATCAAATAACATCACAAATATCCTTGGAGTGTGTTTTTATGTGTTTCAGGTACAAAGGATTGAAAACAGATGAAAAACGAGCGAAATACTGAGGAAATAGTTACGACTAAACCCCATGTGGACTAAAAACTCCTCAGGGTACAGAACGATAGGGATGCAGTTCGCGTTAATGGTCTCCGCATCCTCCTTGCTGTACGTACCGGGATCTGGGCTCTCATCCCTTGGAAGTGACCCTTGAGTATAGAACTCAGAAAGTGATGCAAAAACCCTATCATCTATCCAGAAAAAATTTTCTCTCCAATCCCTGAGGGCATCCACCTTCTTGGTATAACATTGATAGCGCCCCGCGCGCTTCGAAAAAGTTACCCACCCATTCGACTACGATGTGTGGTAAAATGCGCGGAAAAGGTTAATGATCGGATTGATCGCAAGCAAACGGCAGTTTACTTCAAAGTTGGTTATCTTTGCTGCACCTAGTGGGTGCAACTGAGAGATATGCAAACGATAGTAGTTGAGCACGTCACTCAGAAATAAGGATATGGGCACACGCTGGTTCGCAAACTCAAAGAAGCGCGTGTATACCCCTATTTTCCCCTCAGGGAAATCCGCTATACATGCATTGGGCTTCGGTACAACCGGATGCACATCCAGAGGAATGAAGTAATCAGAGGTGAACTTATGTAGTTCATCCTCACCCATCTCGGACAGAAACTCTTCTAATTGGCGTACCATTTTTACTAAGCAAACGCACACAAGGTTACCTTTGTAGTTTCTGTTTTTTCTTGATTGATAGTTCTTAAGAAGGAAGAAAATGGCGTTTTTTCACTGTGGTCGACACAGTAAAAACGAAACCCTTTATATAGGGTTCCCCTTAACCTTGGATAGATGACATGTGGATTCCACTATCCCCATCGTGTGGCTGGAATACAAATAGGTACGTGCACTTTCACGTATTTTAAGAAATACGTGGAGCATTTTTGGGACTAGATACATAGTATCCCATTTTTGGCGGGAAAAACGTGATTCTTTCCCACCACGCTTGCCGCTGCTCTTATTAGTCTAGCATCCGCAGGTTTTACCCTGCGCACACCAGACTGGGGGGACATGATGACGTATAGTCTATATTCGGATCACGAACCCGAATACCATGACCTACTAACATTAAGCCCACCACGAGTGGGCTACGATAGTAATAATTGGACTACCAATTAGGCGGTTTGGGCTTACAAAGCCCAAACCCAAAACTATTTATGGATTAGGATACGGGATATCTCTTAAATAAAAGAGATATATACCAAATATCCGATATCGGTGGACACACCGAAGATTGGGGAATACGAAACCAACAAGGATTTTGTGTCTATATATAGAGGGCGCTATAGCTCTCGTAGAGGTACGATTGACAAACCCTAAACTCTTCATAAACCCTAAATTCGATTACTTACTCTCACGCCGGAGGATAATCGGGGGAGACAATCCCTCGATAAGCCTAACGGTGTTTGTTGCTTTCATAGTGCGCAGGTCCCCAAGCATTATCATTTAATTGATACGAGAACAGGAACCCAAACAAAGAACGCCCAACTTTTGTATCAACAATAGACGTTATTAGTTTGAAAATTCTTTTCAAATATTGACGTAAAGGATCGAGGATACAAATTACACGTATCCCTATATTCAGTCTTGCCAACATTGCATGTTTCTTACATATTCATGAAACAAGTTATGCGTGTCGCAAGACATCAATTATAATACTTAAAATAACCGGATATATATATGCCTAATAATAGAAAGTATTTCGTTAAGTATCTAACAACCTTGGTATCGTTCTCATGAGAAGAAGAATTTGAAGTTTACTTTTTTGTTTGTTGTTTGATGCTTAGATATCATAAATACTTTGATTTTTTAATTAAACTAACTAGCGCAAACAATAGTAAGCTAAAAGGGAAAGGCAAATCTAAGCTTAAACTAGGAAAATAAAATAAGGAATTTGAACTAAAAATATATGATACCAATATATGCTTGTTTAGAAACAGTAGCTAGAACTTACAGCTGTATCATGTAATACTAACAAGAGTTAATTGCAGTTTTAGCCCCTGTGGTTTGGCCAAATTGCAGGTTTGGTTCTCAAAACTTTGAAAGTGCAGCAATATTCTCCATTTTAAAGTTTGGGTTGCATTTTTGGTCCTTTCTGGTGTGAAATGACCAAATTACCCTTGTTTTTTTGAAGACAAGGGGTATTTTAGTCATTTAACTTTATCCAGGGACAAAAAATGCAATACAAACTTCAAAATGAGGACTATCGCTGCACTTTTAAAGTTTTAGGGCCCAAACCTGCAATTTGGCCAAACCACAGGGACCAAAATTGCAATTAACTCTAATAACAATAATATAAATTGATGTTTTATATATAAAAAAAGGTGATGTTCTAATAAAAATGATGTTTTAATAATAATAATAATAATAATAATAATAATAATAATAATAATAATAATAATAATAATAATAATAATAATAATAATAAAATGATGTTTTGAAGCCGCACAACATAAACATGTCAAGTATGAGGCTAAATGCGCGGATATTGGATATGAGTTCCTCCCCTTTTTATTCTCTTCTTTTGGAGAACTTAAGAAGAATGCAGTGACCTTACTAAAACGTATTCGACGATTCTCTGTGACTCAAGAAATTGGAGCACGTGCTGCTGCTCATATTTTTAGTAGGATTAGGTTCGCTATGGCTAGAGGTGTGGGGGCCCAGTTTGTATCTCGGCTCCTCACTAATTTTTTGTAAACCCTATAAGTTTTTAATAAAAGTGATGTTTTTAATAATAATAATAATAATAATAATAATAATAATAATAATAATAATAATAATAATAATAATAACAATAATAACAATAACAAGAATAACAATAATAACAATAATAATAATAATAATAATAATCGGACTATTAATGCAAGGACCTACCGATATATGTTATGCTATCGGCTAGGTGTTGCCATATTCTCTGTTCAGATGCCGTGCTCAGCTTGTTCCAAGGTCTTTATGGGGGATATTTATGGGGACCATGTTGTATCGTGCGTTGGTATTATTGGTATTAAACTTCGGCATAACGTGGTGCGTGATACCCTTGTTGACGTCTGTTCTCGGTCGGGAATTTCAGCTTGTAAAGAAGTTGACATCAGGCTTATTTGAGAAAGAGACCAACCCTTAAGTCCAGCCGATATATTGCTATACTCGTGGGACGGAGAGCTAGATGTATGTGTCGATCTGACATGGTCATCACCATTGACGCAAAATGGTATTGTTGATTTTGTACCTGGTCGTACAGTGATTGAAGCCGCACAACGTAAACGCGTCAAGTATGAGGCTAAATGCACGGATATTGAATATCCGTTTCTTCCCTTCTCATTCTCTTCTTCTGGGGAACTTGAGAAGGTTGCAGTGACTTTATTGAAGTGGATCCGGAAGTTCTCGATTACTCAAGACATTGGGGAGCGTGCTGCTACCCATATTTTTAGTAGGATTTGCTTTACTGTTGCTAGAGAAGTTGGGGCCCAGATTGTTTTTCGTCTTCTCACTAATTTCTTGTAAATGCTATAATTTTCTAATAAGTGGTGTTTATAATAATAATAATAATAATAATAATAATAATAATAATAATAATAATAATAATAATAATAGTAATAATAACAATAACAATAACAATAACAATAACAATAACACCATGTTGTATCATGTGTTGGTATTATTAGTATTAAACATCGGCATAACGTTGTGCACGATAACCTTGTTGACATCTGTTTTTGGTTGTAGTGGTAAGGAAGTTGAAATCGGGCTTGGTGGAAGATGTGACAAACCCCTACGTCTAGCGGATATGTTAGTTTACTCGTGGGATGAAGGGCTTGATGTATGTGTGGATCTGATAGGCTCGTCGCCCTTGACGCAGACTGGATGGTTGATTTTGTGCCCTGTCGTATGTGGTTGATGCAGTACAATGTAAACGTGCTAACATGGGGTTAAGTGTGCATATATTGGATACGACATTTTTTTTCGCGTGTATTTGGGAATTTGAGAAAGATGTGGTAGCCTTACTGAAGCGGATCCAAAAGTTTTTCGTGGCTCAAGATATTGAGGCACGAGCTACTGTTGACATTTTTAGTTGGGTTAACTTTGCTCTATCTAAAAGGGTGGGGCTCACATAGTATCTTGGCTTTCCACAATTATTATTATTATTATTATTATTATTATTATTATTATTATTATTATTATTATTATTATTATTATTATTATTATTATTATTATTATTATTATTATTTAATAAATATATTGAATTTCTAAATAAAATGATGTTGATAATAATAAGAATAAGCATGGGGCTAAGTGTGCAGATATTGTGTCGATCTGACATGGTCGTCTCCCTTAACGCAAACTGGTATGATTGATTTTGTGCGTGGTCGTGCAGTGATTGAGGCGACACAACGTAAACGCGTCAAGTATGAGGCTAAATGCACATATATTGGGTATAAGTTTCTCCCATTCTCATTCTCTTCTTTTAGGGAACTTGAGAAGGATGCGGTGACCTTACTAAAGCGGATACAAAAATTCCATGTGACTCACGACATTAGGGCACGTGATGCCATTCATATTTAGCAGGATTATCTTTGTTATAGTTAGAGGAGTAGGATTATCTTTCCCACGAATTTCTTGCAAATCATATCAATTTCTAATAAAATGACTAAAATAATACTCTATATGTCGCTAAATAAATGTCCAACTTGACTTTTTAGAGTCTTTCTCGTTCAACTTTGACCTTAAATGTTCGTGTTTGTGTTATATAATATTTGATGAAAATTGTACCTAATCCATTCATATATTTTGCATCAATATAACACAAACAAAAAATATTTAAGGTTAAAATTGAACGAGAAAGACTCTAAAAAGTCAAAAGTGGACATTTATTTAGGAACGGATGGATAGAGTAATAATAATAAGGGCAAATGATTAAAAAAGTATCATACTTGACACATTTCCTTTTTTGGGTAGAAAACAAAAATTTTTGCTTTTGTGGTTACTTTTTCTTTCAAATTCATCTTTTAAGGGTATTTTGCAAAATTTTTGGATATTTTTACCCTCTTAGCTAATAGAAATTTTTTTTCTCCGAAGGGCAAAAATGTCACATAGTACCCACAAAAGCAAAAAATTTTGTTCCAATATTAAACTTTTTTCGATCATTTGCCCTAATAATAATAATAATAATAATAATAATAATAATAATAATAATAATAATAATAATAATAATAATAATAATAATAATAATAATAATAATAATAATAATCTATTATATTTAAAGCTTATCCCCCTTAATTTAATGTGCAAGGGGGGTTGTGCATAACTGATGAGACGAAAAATGTTACGTTTTTAGGGGTCGGTTTGAGTCCTAATTCGTATGTTTTTGGTTTGGATTTCACCCAAAGTCTTTTCTTTTCTCATTTTAGGTACTTTTGAAGGGAAAATCTCAAAAGAAGCATTTTCGGGCGTTTTCGGAGTGAAAAAGTGCGGAAAACAACAAAAACTCAAAAGACCTTGAAGATTACAGAAGGTGACGCCGTCACACTCTACAAGGTGACGCCGTCAGGAACAAGTGAAGTCCAGAATTGGAAAAATACTCGTGACGGGCCAGAGAGTTCGTAGTGCAAATTGTTGACGCCGTCAACCAAGGCCGTCAGATCTGGAACCAGCAATTATGACCACGTCAAGGAAGGCCGTCTGGAAACCCTAATCGCCGAGCTGACGACGTCACCTATTGGGCTGACGCCGTCAGCCCGCGTTTTCTATATATATAGAACGATTTTTTTTATAACTTTAAAGGAAAGAACTTTGGAGAACTAGAGTCGAATTTTGGTGTGAAGAACTTTAGGGTTAAACCCTAGTTCGTGTATTAGTGACCTTAGAGGGTATCCTAACCCCTCTAACTTGCATGTTTAATCCAAGATAAGTCTTTATTCATACAATATGTCTATGTGTTGTGTGATTTATGCTTGTACTTGTCTTTCTTTTAACATGCTAGGCTAATTTACCTTGTGTTTGCTTAGATCTAATTAAACCTAACTATTGATTATCATGTGATGTGTATGTTGTGATTGTATTTGGACGAATGTTTCATCTACGTTAGACTAGAGAAAACTGGCTAATCTCCTATACGGTAACAAGCTTGAACGTCTTTAGAAACGTGAATCGTATGTGCGTTATCGATTTTAAGGTAGTATTTCATGCATAGGTTGCTATCGGTGAGCTCATGATAGAATGCTTGACGTATCGTCATAGAGTGAGGTAGGAACTTATAGAGTTAGGGAATTGAACGCACTCCCTACGACTTGTTAGGAATACACCCGTCATCCACGCAAACTCAACATACTAATTACATGGTAAAAGATAGTTAAGGAGTAATGAAATCTAAGTAAACACTATTCTCCACCACTGATTTTCTCTAAAACTAAAAAAATACAAAAATATAAGTAGCTTAGAAGTAGATAACTTGGGTTAGTTGACTAGCAACTAATTCCGCCCTATCCTCCAAAACCAGAGATTTT
>LBNU01009336.1:270315-287113 GCA_014162995.1 Artemisia annua | reverse complement strand
GCTTAAATGTAACCGTTACGTCCCGGTTTGACGTTTTTGGACACGAATACGTAAAATAAAGTTTTTAGCCACGGTTTTGTCAGAAAAGTAATAAAATGAGTTTACTGACTCAAAAATATATTTACTTGACCTTTTTCATAATTACTGTGATGTCGGTTCGCGTGCGGCGTTGTTTTTCAGAAAATCTGAGAAACTCTCAGTAAATTACGAAACTTGTCAGTAACTATCCGAAATGGATTAATTTGTGTTAACTGACGAAAATAAACTTTTTCAGTAGTCACTGTAAGCTACAGTGTACAAAACAGTTCCCGGAAACATGCAGAAATGTGCAGAAATGTGCTAAAATGCATATATCGTTCAAAGTAAGTATAATAAATAAAAATTTATTATAAAATTAATTTATGAAAAATACCATTTGTCACACTGTATAAACCCAGCTTCAAACAAGGCCTCAGACAGCTTATGGTTGCACTGTCTAGGAGTTTGTTTAAGCCCATATAAAGATTTTTTTCAACCTACAAACTTTGTTACTTCCTTCTTTAGAGTAACCTGGAGGAGGAAGCATATATACTTCCTCTTTCAAGTCACCATATAAGAAAGCATTATTCACATCCATTTGAAATTTTTTTCCAAGATTTTTGAACAGCCAAACTAAGTAAACACCTAACAGTTCCCATTTTTACCACAGGACTAAAGGTTTCTTCATAGTCAACACCCTCTTTTTGACCACAACCCTTAGAAACAAGTCTAGCTTTATATCTTTCAATTTCTCTAGAAGATTTATACTTAATTTTCCAGACCCATTTACTACCAATTGGTTTTCTACCAGCTGGTAATTCAGTTTCTTCCCAAGTATCATTTTCATGTAAAGCACAAACTTCCTCATTCATAGCATTAATCCAATTAGGATTTTTACTAGCCTCTTAAAAGGTTTTAGGTTCAACAGATTTATTCAAGTTAGACACAAAACAGCAATTTTCAGCACTTAACAAACTATGATTAGCATATTTGTTTAAACCATATTTAACCCTAGTATCTAACACATAATCATTCAATTTAGCAGGCAAAGTAGAAGACCTCTTTGATCTCCTATGGCTACCTTCCTCATTTTGAGCATCAAAATTATCATTACTAGAACCACTGTTTCCCTCAGATCTTAAATTTTCACCTAAGGGAGTAGCAGAGTGTATCTCATCATGTCCAGGAGACTGTGAGTCATTCGCAACTACTGGATATTGTATCTGTTCAGTTAATCCAAGTAATTGAGTATTCACAGCCTCATCTGGTTGATGATCCTTGCCCTCTCTACTAACAGATGTATCTCCTTCTCTATTATTATCATCATTGGGAGGATCAGGAATAGAAGTTTTAAGTGTAGTTTCAGACTCAAAACTATCAAAGAAATTTAAACTTGAAACCTCAGATTCTTCACAATCAGTAACAACATTTTTACTCATTTTACAAGGAAAAACAGTCTCATAAAATTTAACATCCATTGAATACAAAATATTTCTATTTTCAAGACTCAAAAGTTTGTAAGCTTTTTTACCACTAGCATATCCAATTAAAACACATTTTTCAGAATTGGAAGAAAACTTATCAGAAGGTTTTAAAATAGTAACAAAACACAAACACCCAAAACTTCTAAGATGGGACAAATTAGGTTCTTTGTTATACACCATTGAAAAAGGAGACTTGCCATTTAGAACAGGGGAAGGAAGCCTGTTGATCAAATAGGTTACAGTTAAAATACATTCAGGCCAAAACACAAGAGGAATCCCTCCCTGAAACATAAGACTTCTAGCAACATTCAAAAGATGTCTATGTTTCCTTTCAGCTATACCATTCTGTTGTGGTGTGTATGCACAAGAAGTTTGATGAATGATACCCATAGTATTAGCAAAATCAGTCATTTTATGATTTGCAAATTCAGTCCCATTATCAGACCTTATAACTTTTATTTTCTCATCAAACTGAGTTAATACTAAGTTGTAAAAATTAACAAATATTCCAAATACCTTATCTTTAGTTTTAAGCATATACACCAAAACAGATATGCTATAGTCATCAACTATAGTAAGAAAATATCTAAAACCCTCCCAGCTAATCACTTTGTAAGGACCCCATACATCAAGATGTATAAGTTTTCCAAAAACAGATGACTTGGTTTCACTTAGAGGAAAAGGATCCCTGCTCTGTTTTGCCTTATGGCAAACTTCACAAGGACTTTCATGATTCGAATTAGTCAAATTCAAAGAACCTTTTAACAATTGTAAAACCTGATTAGTAGGGTGCCCAAGTCTATTATGCTAGACTTCCTTAGACACATAACAAACAAAGAACTCACTCTTATTCAAAACAGCAGAACTAACAACATCTTTATCAAACACGTAAAGGCCACCAAGTTCAGTACCAGTCCCCAGAACATTGTCCTTTTTCAAATCCTGAATATAACAAGTAGTTTCATCTAAACCAACAAAGAGTTTACTATCTTTAATCATTTTGTGAGCAGATAAAAGACTAACAGAATATCCAGGAACAACTAAAACATCAAACAAAACCACATTATTATTTAATCTCAAATTTCCAACATGAGTAATTTTGGCCAAGGTACCATTAGGGTGTCCAACAGTCATTTTTAAATCAGATATATCAACAACCCCAAACATTTTTTCAGTGTTATTAGTCATATGTTGGTTAGCCCCTGAGTCAATAATCCAACCCAAGTGATAACTCACACCATTAACATTCAAATTGGCACAAAAAAACCTATATAAATTTTGATTAAAAAAACACATTACAATTAAAAAAGGAACAAGAAGCACTACATATCATATTGGCATGTGCAGAGAGACTGGTTTTGTCATTTAACAAAGTCATCAACTTCAGAACCTGATCATTAGTGAAAGACAGAGTACTAATATTCTTGACATCACTATTAACATCAGCATTATTACTTCTATTAAAGCCATTAACAGGTTTCAGATTAGGATTCTTTTTGAATCCAGGTGGATAACCTATTAGTTCAAAACATCTATCAATAGTGTGTACTTTTAAACTACAATGCTTACACAGCAGGCTATCATAATTTCCTCTATTATTGTTCACATTGTTACTAGCCCAGTTGTTATTATTATTTCTCTTATTATTCCCATTTGGTCTAGTCACAAAAGAAGAAATCTGAGCCTTCTCAGATTTGGCAGAGGTATTAGAAATCTGTAACAACCGTGAAATTTCAGGTCATCATTTTTACTATTTTAATTACTTAATTTTTCCTATTTTAAGTAAATTGTCTTTTGCCGGGAAAGTTACCCGCGTACGTCGTAACACGTACACTTAAACTCGTAAATTGACTCTGACTATGCCCGGTCTACCATTTTATATGATTTATTTCCCCCACATACTTGTTTTCTCATGGAATATGTTAATTTTCCATTTCTACGTGAAGTGTGCACTTTTTACGTTTTACGCGTTTTCGGCATGCGTTTTAAGCTTTAACGACTCTATGACATCCCGAAAGGCTTGGGAAATATATGAAATCTCAAATTAGATCATTTTAAATTAAATGTAATATTTTTATGAAAATATTATCTTTATGACATTTATTTATACAAACTATGCATAAAACATTAACGATTTAACTTCGTTGGCCTTTAAAATACATACCGTATCCAAAATCTTTGTACAAAAATCAAAATAAATCGTCCCCATCCCCATCCCCACTATCTCAAAACCCACGAAATTTTTATCATTTATTGAGTCATGATGTGTTGTTAAAGCTTTGCTAACATATAGTACACTTGTCTATCCCATTTGCATGCATTATTCTAATAAAACACTAATATCTCTTTCTCTTCTCATTTCTATCACCACTTTCCAAGTTTTCTTGTTTTCTCCACCCTTAGAACGAAATAAAACAGCTCCCAACACCCTTGATCTTTAATTTTTACTTGGTCTTGTTCATCTCCAATCAAAGATTAAGTGTTCTTGTTGGTTTCTCAATCTTGGTAAGTTCCTTGCATCTTTTTAATCTCGTCTCTAAGATTACTAGAGATTTTTCTAGATCTAAGCTAAACAACTCTTGCATGTGTTATTTTTGAAGATTTGGATTCAAGTTTTCATAGGAAAATAGGTGTTAGATAGGTAGTGATCTGGTAGTAGATGCAAGAGTTGGTTTGATTTAAATGGGTTTTGATTAGTTGTTATTGATTTTTTCCATATGATTTTGTTTATAAAATTTGGTTTAGATCTACAAAATAAATCTTGAACTCCTGGACTTATTGAAGTTTTGAACTAATAAAAGGGTTGTAATGATTAACTTGAGCATGCATGAGGATTAGACACATTTAATACACTTAAAGCAACCATTGGGATTGGCCAAATCTGCCCAGTTTTTCAAGAGCCCAAAAATGACAATTCCCTTTTGTTCTCATTGGGTTTTCAGATAAAATAAAAATATTTTGAGTTAGCCATATGTCTCAGGGTCATTTCCCCGAAAACCTTACATTCAAATTCATCCCGATAATTTTATTAAAAATCCTACACTAAAAGTTACCCAGAAATACATGTCAGTTTTAAATGGCCTAATACTCCAAAATCTTGCAAACAACCTTATGTTGGTCAAAACATGAAAGTCTGAGCTAAGACATGTAGAAAACGTTTCCCACTGGTCTTGTGTCCATTAGACCTGTATAACAAAAGATCTACTCATTTTCCTAAGCCTAATTGGATGCTGGAACTTTCAGAATTGACACACAGGGGTAAACTAGTAATTTTACCCTAGTTATAAAGTTCTCAGTTAAGTGAGGATTCGAAATTTTGAAAAGTACAGAGTCATACCTTTCCAAACATATAAAGTTCATAACTTTATTCCTTACGGTTTAGAAATGGCGACCCGATTAGTGCGGCATTTTCATCATAATTCTAACAGCTTTGCATTTTAAACCATATAAGCATTTACAAACGCCTTTTCGAACCATGAATTGCTATAAAAATTTTAACTAAATTACCTTATGGTATTACAAGTATAAGTACTGAATAAAAACATAAGAATAAGCATTACACATTAATTCCCCGAGCCTAAGTCGTGTTGTATTTTATTTAGGTCATTTGTGACTTTTGCGGCTTTTCTCTCGACGGGCACTTTTCCGTATACTTCTACTACTTCATTCCGGGTGAGTTCATAGCCCCAATTTTTTTTACTTCAATTGTTTAAAAACTCCATGGGGGAGATACATGTTATAAATATTTACGATCACAATGCTTTGAAATTGTATGCTATCCTGACATTATTATTGCCTAAGTTTCCCATAGCCTAGAAGTCCCTTCTATCATGAACCGTTAATTACATGCGTGTAAACACGAATGCTGTGAATAGATCTATTGGGACTGACATCCCTCACATTGGAATGTTGAGTTCTGCTACCATGTGTACCGTATTTGTAACTTGTTAGGTATATTGGCTATTACCTATTGTCAAAGGGCATATTTATATTCTCTTCTTGTATCTGAGAAATCGTTAAAGTTCGGTGTCATGAGCTTAGGGCAATAATAACTATTTCTGACTTTGTATTTGTTACTTAGTCACTATCATAAACTAAATTATATTGTGATCAACTGCTTATCAATTAAACTCTATGGATTTCACTCAACCTTTGTGTTGACCTTTTTAGCATGTTTTATCTCAGGTTTTAAGGCATGAAGGTCTTGGATGGAGTCGCACGGATATCATTTGGAGACTTGGCATATTTTCACATTTGAAGAGACTATCTTTTAAAGATTTATGTTATGTATAAAAAAATTTGTGATTTTTTTTTTGAAAACATTCGGTTTTATGGAAACTGTTGGGACCTCTTTGCAAACTCTGAGTTTTAATGTATCAAATGTGAAACACTTTTAAAACGTCTCTTTTGAAAGGTCGTTTTCCATGACTTGTAGTTTGTGCTATGAAGTAATACCTCAGTGACACTATCTTCTGCTGCGATATTTTGGGGGTGTTACAGAATCCTTCTATGAGATTCCTCTCTAGAAACAATGACAAAAGCGTCTTTAACTTCAGGTAGAATTTCCCTAGTTTGCAGACTACTCCTTATTGGTTGATATATGTCATCAAGACCCATTAAAAATTGCATAAGTTTTAACAGTTTAGCATGATCAACCAATTCTACTCTAGCATCACATACACAGTCAGGTAGTTTGGTGAGAATGTCAAATTCTCTCTATAGAGAATTTAACTTGTGATTATATTCAGAGACAGGCAAACCACCTTGTTTAAAATTGTTAATCTTTTGAAGCAAGTTAAACACCATAGATCCATCAATCCTATCATATGTATCTTTTAAATCTTTCCACACAATAGAAGCGTTATCAGAGAACACATGACCAAGATACACATCTTGAGATAAAGAAGTTAATATCCAATTCAACACAACAACATTACATCTTTCCCATTGAGCTTCTAACAAAGGACTAGCAACATAATCAGATTTAAGACAAGAACCATCAAGAAAGCCCATTTTATTTTTAATTTGTATAGCCAACTTAATAGCACTAGCCCAAATCCTATAATTCTCTACCCTAGTCAATTTAACAGTCACTATGGAAGCACAATTAGAATNTTGAGCTTCTAACAAAGGACTAGCAACATAATCAGATTTAAGACAAGAACCATCAAGAAAGCCCATTTTATTTTTAATTTGTATAGCCAACTTAATAGCACTAGCCCAAATCCTATAATTCTCTACCCTAGTCAATTTAACAGTCACTATGGAAGCACAATTAGAATCATTAGGATGAAGATGCAAAGGATTACTCTGATCCAGACTACTGATCATAATAGCCATAATGAAACAACAACGAAACAAACAGAAACACAAATATAAACTACAACAAACAAGAAACCACCTAAACCAAACAAGAAACAAAAAAATAACAAACAAGATACAATCAAACAACCACCAACAAACAAACTAAAGAAAAAAACTCACACCCAAGAGAACCAAGAATCAAGCAGAGCAGACTGGGACAGACCAGAGCAGGTTTCCGTGCTAATCAAAATTGGCAGGTCAAGGTGTTAATCTGCCCGTTTGCACCCACTCTTACTGAGATAATGGTTTCTTAAGGGAAAAGAGAAAAACTTACAGTGCTTTGAATGCAGCGGAAAAAACCACAACAGCTACTCTAGATTCACTTAGTCTAGAGTAACTGAACCAAGATTTAGCCCAAGAACCCAGATCCACACGATCCAACAAAAAACCCCAAATAAGAAATTAGGGTTTCTCAAGAACCAACCAAGAATCAACAATTAATCGTTAATTCTTCAATAACCAACCACCAATTGCTTCCAAACGAACCAGAAACAAAAAACCCCAAAAATTAGGGTTTCAAGAAAAAAACCCTAAAAAATCAATTAACACACCAATCCTTCGATTAAACCACCAATAAACCGAAAACCAACACCTAATCGTTGATCCAATCAACTTCTAACCAAGATCCCCAAAAACTAAACCAAATCAATCAGAACCTGGCTCTGATACCATGTTAAAATGGTACCAAAACTACTAAACACAAGGTGTAATCACAAACCAACCACCCCTTTGGTGATTTATTCTTTTATTATAACGATAAACACTGAAGACTTGTCCCCAACACGGATTCAAGCCAAGTTATAATACAAGAGAAAAATAGCAGTCCCTCTATTAGATGTTGCTTACAAAACTCACACACTAAACCAAAACTAAACTAAACAATATCAAAAACCCAGATTACAATCAAGAAGATCTTGATGAAAACCACTAACCAAACTACTAGTAAACCCAGAAATAACAAGATGATGAAGAAACTTTGAGAGAGGAAAACTGTGTGTAAAAGGGAGAGATAATGAGCAACTATGTGAACCCCAGCTTCCATTTCATTCTTTATATAGCCAGATGTTCCACATAAGACCCTGCACATACAAAACTAACAATACTAATACCAAAGTTAAGTATTAGTAAAATAGGCTAAAATAACTTTCATATTAGACCCTTAAGTTTAATAAGTTTGCTATAAAGAGTATTTTCAATAAAAAGACTATAATATATATACACCGTAATGTTTTAAAACGTGTAAACAAATTCTTTTTGCAAAATTAACTGCTTTATACACGTACAAGAATAACCATTTGGCTCTTCTAATATGCCCTCCAACCATATATAATAATCACGTCTTTTCAATAATCTTAATTTGCTTTATTTTTTACGACAGTAAACTTCTCCATCTCTCATATGTATTTTACATCTCTATTATGCAATATTTTCTAACACAATAAAAGGTTTCTATACGTTAAAGTTTTCTATGTGTTATAGTATTATTTATGATATGTGATATACATTTTATGAGTCTAATAAAACACAAAAAATGTCTCTTTAGGAACATCTAATGAGATGAAACAAATCCGGATGATATTGTTGCATTAATATGGAATGTACGTCGTCAAGGACTATTACAAAACATTTTGTCTTAAAGCACTACAATTATTATTAATATCGTGAGTTTATTACTTTCATGTTTTACATTTATTTACTACTATCAGGGTACCCGTGTGATGCGACGGCGGGTACCCTGTGACTATATCTTTGGGCAATGTAATGTTATTCGGCCATACTTTTTTTTAATAATTACCTTACGAATAACAATAATTTTAGTTAAAACAGTAGTATAATTGCAAGTAGTTAAAAAGTTATGTGCTTGTCAACGTATTGTTGCGGTGATAAATAGGTGGATATTGGTTGCTTGACGATGTAGGAGGTCGTAGTGGTCGACATTAACGGTTAGTTGCAAATAACTAAATGGTTGTGTGATCACATACTTATGCATATCATTTATAACATAAAACTTTTTGATGCGTTTAACATGTTAACTCCAAGATTCAAAAGAAGGTTTCTATATAAGCTATACAAGTTGGGGCACCCGCGCGTTGCTGCGAAATTGTTGTGTTTAATCTAAACTCGAAATAAAACGATCGAAAAAAAATATTTTCTTGTTATTAAGGACTAAATTTGCAAAAGATCAATAACGGGGGACTAACAGTGCGATTTACAGCTAACCTGATGGACCATTTTCGTAAATTCTTTAGGAATAGTACACGCACAACCTAGAAAGCACGAAACAAATCGTATTTGCCAAATAAATTGATTTCGAGAAAGTTATGCGTATTTATACTCGTTTTTATATGAAAAATTATTTCGTGAACAATGACGCAAGTTTCGTAATTTTTTGAGGGCGTTTGGTACGTCAAATGGGTACCGCAGTGTTTTTATCAAAAGTTTAGCTAACTTGTCACTTTTACCCCTCCGCCCCTAGTTTTATTTCTATCCTTCTAGTTCTGACTGTCCACCTTTGGTCTCTCCCAACTATATAAAACACCCACCCCTTTTCTCTCTCTTTTCATAACTCACACACATTCATTAATACTTCTCTCTCCTCAACTCCGGCCACCCTAAATTCGGCCACCAACGTCGCCGGAATAATTTCTGGTGATTTTAAGCGCCTAACACGTCGTGTATCACCCTCACATGCCACCACAGCCGCCGCCTCCCACCACCTTTTACTTGTTGGTAATACGACGCATGCGCCATCCCCGTTCCCCCCAAACTTATAATTTTTTTATAATCCGTTTTTATTATAAAAACTTTTATAAAAACTCTTTTAAAAGCCTACCGTGTGGATCTACGTTTTCATCCGTGACTTGGTCACGACTCGGCATGACTCGGCGACCCACCGAGTCAACTCGTTTGACTCGGGTGAGTTAACCCTTTTTTCTTCTATTTCTTGTATATTATTAATTNATGTCCCAGGCTGCCGAACGCCGTTTCATAATCTCAAAATCCTCAACACACTCATCAAACGATAATTTCGAAACCCTTTTCCTTATAGCTGCGAGCTTCTTTCCCGCGACTCTATCAAACAAATCTTCCCACCCATCTTCCCATTTGTCATGACCATCACAAAGCTGCAGTGTCCCATTAGCACTGTCCGTCCAACTCCATTGCCTGTCTAACCCGTTCAGGACCATTTCCGCCCATTTGCTCGAAAAGCTAGACCTGCATGGCCTGCATTTCACCCCACTCAAAGGCCCTTTACTCGATAAAGCCGCAACTGGCACCCAAACCTTCCTGGAGGAAAATCGTACGTTCGATCAGAGACAATGCAAAATGGGATTCTTTTAGTGATATATGACACATTTCTTAGTTTAAGTTGAGCTTGAAATGCGGATTCTGAGTTGAGCTCGTCGAGCCCTGCATTGTCGAGTTCTGGGATCATGGAGAGACGGGAAAGGGCCGAGATAGTAGTGTTGTAATCACCAATGCCAAAACGGTCGTTGAGACCGCCGTATGAGGATCCGGATGGGACTACGTATTGACCCGGGATGAAGAGGTCGGGTTGGAGTCTTGTTGACCAGTACCCGTCGACGCGGGTCCGGATTATCCAGTCGTAGGTGAAGTTGTTTTGTTGTTGGTGAGAATTGATCATTGTTAAGCAACCTTCTACCAAATTGAAATATTGTAACAAACCCTGAAGAAAAAAAGGTGGCATTGTTAATTGACTATTCTACCCTCGGTAAAACTTGGTTCAATACAATAGCTAAAAAAAAATAGTATTCAATGCATAGAGGAATTTGGTGTTTTAAGACTATTCTAACCTTGACTGGGAAAAGGTTTAATTAGACAAGTAGCTTAGCAACTCTCTTTAAAAATGTCATTGTATTTCGTGTCAAACATGCTAGGCGACATTTTGAGAATTGACACTCTTCACGTTTAGTTTGTCAAGAGACGTGTCGTTGCCATATTAATGATACGAAACGTTATTAGGATGGACAAAATGTAAATTCTGATGAAACATTGTAATACATTATGTTTGACCTTGCAATTTTGGCGTATTTCATTTTTTACTTTTATCCTTTCGAGAATAAAATATTTGACAAATCACACATACATAAATACATATCGTAAAATAATGATAGACCTCTAAACTCATAAACATGCAAATATGATTGCAGAACAATACAAAAAGTGAAAAGTGTACTATTCACTTTCTATTTACTAAACATTCCATCCCACAAGTGTCTATATTTTTATTTATGGTTGTCTAAAAGAAATTACCGCTTCATATTTCAACAAATTAAAAAAGATTCAATAAATATATGGACTTTTTAAAAACTTGATTCATTTTCAATGTATTACTAGAGACGACGGAAGAAATATTTGTGATATGACATCACTTTCTATATCAAGGAATAAAACACTTTTTGTATTATGGAATAAAACACACATAAAATAGCTTTTTAGCTTGAAACAAAAATATCTATCTAAAAGTCCAAAACTCACTTTCATAGTATTTGATTCTCATGGAAAGTAAATTTTATCTATGGGATAAATTCCCTAAATTTGGTGAATTACATCAAAAGATATTATATACTAATATCATTTTAGAATATTTTCTATTTAAGCATTCAACAACTTTTGTGTATTAGTAACACTTTGATAAGAAAACATGAGACCACCACCATAAAGTGGCATCCCCGCACAGTCATTTGCATTCAGGAGTTATGGATATATATCTTACCAACTGATTGCAACAACTAACCTAAATTTGAATGTGACACTTCTCCAATTCCATAAAATTATTTATACTTGGATTCTATATACTAGAATTTTCACATTCATAATCTTATAAAACATGAAGATATACTAAAACAAGAAGCTACTAATTAGCAGGGCCACCCTTTAATTATGATTGTAAAAGTTGTTCAATAGTTGGTAGCCATTGTTAGCTAACCAACACTATCTTTTAAACCAACAAGAACTAACTTTATTTAGAATTAGATTATCTATCAAGTTTCAGAAGAGTGTTTGTCTACACTTTCTAACGTGTTATATCTCACATTAATAGCTTATTTATGCGTTTGAAAAACCTGTCCAACGTTTACATGATTTTCCTGAAGGAGATAGATATTAAGTAGCAATTTTTTCTTCGATTATTTAAAGAAGTTGTTAGTCAATAAAATTAACTTAATCTATTATTGTACATTTTCTCATTTAATTATCCCAACAACCTAAGACTTAGAGAAAAAAAAAATAATAAATAAATAAATAAAAAAATAATAAAAAAAAGGAAAAAAAAAATGGCACACCAGTTTTGGAGGTTGTACCACACACAATAACACCTTTTATATCAAAATCAAAACACATGCATTGCATGGTCCATCGAACAAACCCCATCCAACCAATAAAATCAATACATCAAAATCATACTCAGACATGATCATGCAAGTGACTATTAATATATCAGCTCATCTTTCGTTTTCGAATTTTAGAAGTTGGTTGTACGTTTAATCAGTTCAGGTAGCTTAAATTTAAAGTTCATTTTGGAATCAAAACAAAACATTTGAACCTGAATACCCCATCTTGGTGTTAAAATATGGGTAAAAAGTCTGAACATGAATCAAATCATGTTATTTGTTTTTATTAAACTGTCTAAATGATTTTTGTTTGCAAAATTTATAATCATCAATTGCCATGAATGAGTAACTTTTATAAACATAAAACAAAAACATTTTTATCATAATCAATAAACCGTAACTAAATTATCGTAATACCTATAAATTTATGATAACAAAACACTACTATTACACATCATAAGAAAGAATAAAACGCAATACGACAAGTTCCCTATCTTTTATTGGGTAAGATTCATAATATGTCTGATCGTGCCCAACTTAAAAAGAAAAAAAACAAACAAACCGAGATATGACTGCGTCTGATTGATTAAAAGGTAAGAGGCTTCACAAAAAAAAAAAAAAAAAAAAAAAAAAAAAAAAAAAAAAAAAAAAAAAAAAAAAAAAAAAAAAAAAAAAAAAACTCTTTACTCTAACCATGCAATAACTCTTACGAATTTTGGTAAAAAATATTCCGAATAACTTATAAAAAAAGATATAATCAACAACTAGAAAAGGTAAATAAAAGTTACCTGAATACCATTAGGAGAATTACTAGCAGTTAAAACCCTCACAGCCTCATCACTTTCAGCCATCACCTCCGGCTTAAAAATCCTAATCCCTCCAATTCTCGACACCGACTTCAACGTCGAAAACTTAAAACTATTCTCATCCAACGGACTATTCAGAAACAAATCCGCATTCGGATACTCTTTCAACACATTCTCAATAATCGAACCTCCAGTTAGTTCAAATCGCCTCGCTCCACCTACTAAACACACCGCTATTCTCGAATGTTTTACGTCCAAATTCTCGTTATTCGCATTACTTTGGTTATATATCAATGAGTTGAGGTTGTTCAAGTAGTTTAACGGACAGTTTTTACTACATATGGTGGTGGTTGAGAGGAATAAAAGTAGCGAAATCGGCACGATGAGTAATAAAAGATATCGCCATTTGTTGAAATCGGATAAACGTTTCGTGATTTGAGTTGTGAGTTTTTGTAAGTGTTTGATCATGATATCGAGTGATTAATATCGATGAGTCGAGTCGAATCGAATTGAATAAGTGTTTGTATGTGTTTATTGAACGATTGATTGAGTAAATTTGAAGTGGAAAAAATACAAGAAGATTAGGAGAGCAGCATGATGTTAATGTGTTGGGAGGGGGAGTGTTTAGTTTGTGAAGTTGAAACGTAACGCATATTTATTCATTCAATTTATACGCGTTTATTTATTTTATTTCCTTTTGTATTTGTAATATTTTTGTTACGACAATTAATCCGTATCCGTGTAGAAGTGTGTATTGTTGTGGGAATTGATACATTTATTTTCTTTCCTTTTATGTAATTAAAATCTTAGTTTGACAAGGTATTTGTTAATGGGTGCCTACCGAGCATTTTTCAAAATATAAAAAGTGCATTTAACATGTAATTAATACGTTCAAATTTTTCGTTTTAAATCAAAATGCATTTAATAAACATAATTAAACTTTTAAATTAATAAAATTAAATGTGATTTTTCACTTAATGCAATCAAACTTTTCTTTCATTTACCTCTTAAAAAATGTTCAATGAGCACCCGTTAGCAAATTTCGGCTGACAACCTTGTATTGAATTAAGTTAATTAACAACTAATCTTCTTAAATCCTTTGTTTTGCATTTTTAAACAATAAGTTATAACATTTAGCCCATTTTATTAATAAAAATCTTTAAGAAAATTACGTTTACAAGCTTTATATTTATATTCGTTAGTTATGAAATTTTATAGCATATAAAAATTTAATGCATTTAATTGAATATACTCAAGACAATTTGCATCATATCTATATATATAATTGATGAGTATGTAAATACTCATCATTTTTCTATTATCTGAACTGCCAAAACATCCAAAAACACCAAATAATGCATCAAAATAATGGAAATATTCCAAAAGTGTGTTTTATGAGTCTTAGATGCAAAATATTTGAAAACAAATGAAAAACAAACAAAGTTTGCACAATTGGCAGTTTCAGTCCCTCAACTTTCACAAATTGTCAAAACTAGTCCCTGAATATTTCAAAATATGCAAAATATCATAAAAGGTCCTTGGGGATTCATAAGTTGTCAAAACAAACCCTTTGAATATCAAAAATCACAAATTTACAACTTTGGTCCCCCAAGTTTGAAAAATGTCAAAAATAGTCCTTGGTGAATTTAAAAAGTGAAAATAATCAAAAATAAACCTTGTACTATTCATAAATGACAAAATTGGTCCTTGTGGTAAAAATTTGGAAAATTACAGGTTTGGTCCCTGAAGTTTCACAAATTGGCAGAAATGGTCCCTGGACTTTCAAATATGGAAAAGTCAACAAAAGTCCTTGTACTATTCATCATGTGGCAAGAATAACCCTTGTGAGTACTTGGGAAAAATCACAAAACCAACCCCTCAACTTTCAGAAAATTACACAAAAGGTCCTTGTGATTTTCTATAAACCAAACCGGATCCTTATAATCCCCAAAAATCCAAAACCCAACCCAATAAACAAACCAACCCACCCCAGCCCTTTTCTTTTTCTTTTTCTCTGGCCCAACCCACCAAGCCCACTTCCATTTTTATAAAACCCAGTGTTTAAAACACCCTTCCCCCCTCCTTCCCCGTTCACACCATCACCCCCACCCTGCAACTTGCTCCATCACTTCACCATCCAATCCCACCGCCCACTCCACTACACCTAACCATCACCTCCACAATAAATGCCACCCCCCCCCTCTTGCAAAATAAAAAACAGAAAATGGTTATAAAACCATTTTGGCGCCAAAATCTCAATCAAGGGCTAGGATCAATCTCAGAGCATCCAATGGTCATGAATTCACTCAGAGACATCCAAGGAACCCTAATCTCATGCTATAAATAGAAGAGGAGCAAGAAGGAAGGAGCATAGTCTTAATTAGTTCTAAGTAGTGTCGAATTTATGTAATTTCAGTTTTTAGTTGTTTAAATTGCTTTCAAAAGCTTGTACTCTGTTTCTATAGTGTAATTGGATCTTTTATTAATCAAAAATCTCAAGGTTTCAGTTTCAATTCAGTGTTTGCAATTTCAATTTCAAATTCTGTTTTTGCTCTAATAATGCCTTAAGCTTAATGTTACTGTGTCATAAGCTCACTTAGGACTTATATAATCATAAGAAAACATAAAAAGCTAAAAAATTCAGAAAACAAAAACAAACAGGGTACCTTTGCATTTGACTGTGGAAGCTTTGGAAGTTGCCTACAATGGAGGGGCAAGATGGACTTTTACCTAGCTTATCTCTGATAAGCTAGGAGCTTGTTGAGCATAAAGAAGCTCTAGTAAAGCTAGAGTGAAGGTTTCTACTTTTCAATTTCTAAAAATTCAAGTTTTAGTGTAACTTTGCATTTTACTGTATTAGTACTTATTTTAGCCTAATCTCTGTGTATTTGTGCTTATTTTGTGTTATTTAGTCATAATATAGCTTAACATTAAGTCCTTAGTAGTTGAAATCAATTGTGCAATCAATTCTCATTTTCACTGCCAAAATCAAATCTTGATCATATTGAGAATTTGTGAACTAGACTCTTGTTTCTGTGCTCAAATCAATAATAGATATCATAATCAGTGAGTTGGAATCAAGTTTATGGATTGAATCACTCATTTGTTTTGAAAATCAACTTTGGTTCAGTAAAATAGGTGAAAATTGGATTTTCATGTTCTTGGTGTTCTAGGTTGGATTTTTATGCTAAAAGTGGTTCATCTTAGTTTGACTGATGTGTGAAATCAGTCTATAGTTAAAGAGTGTTGATTTGTTTTGGAAATTTCATTTTGAGAATATTGCAGTGTGTTTGGGTTTGCTGTCATTTTTATGTTCCAGTGCATGCTTGTTGTTGTTCTTGCTTGATACATGTCTCTTAGGTCCTAATAAACTCACAACAAGCATAAAATTCAGTGGTCATTTGTAAAAAAGTCAAAATCACTTTAGAATCCATTTTCTTGAATCTGTGTCAAGTGATTTGTGCTAAATCTTTGATTTTGTGTTACAAAGTTGTTATGTTTGCTTGATTTAGTCTTATTATATCTTATTACATCTCATTCAGTTCATAAATCAAGATCAAACTTCATAAAAGTCAAAATTCCAAGTTTTCATAAAAAGTCAAAAATGCATGCCTGCAGTTTTTGAATAAAAAGTAGAATTTTGTCTAGGCTTTGTTATTCAGTTTCATGCTTAGTGCTTTTGGATTTTGAAACTTTGGTTGCTTATCTTTCTGTGTGATTTTTTGTTGATTTTTCATTTGCTTATTTAACTGCTTATTTAGTTCTTTCTTTT